>CM021107.1:248852983-248928837 GCA_007115665.2 Sequoiadendron giganteum
TTGTCCTAACCTTCTGGAGCAATTTTAATCTGGTTGTAACCACTAAAACCATCAAGAAAAGAGAATTACTTCTTACCAGCTAGAGAATCAAGTACTTGATCTATGAAGGGCAAAGGAAAGTGGTCTAATTTATTGGTTGTTGTATTCGATTCCTTGTAGTATACACAAACTCTCCATTTCCCACTTTTCTTGGAAACAATTACCAAAGTTGAGACCCATTCACTATCTGATATTGGATAGATAAAAACTGCATCAACGAGCTTTTGTAGTTTAGCTTTCACTATCTCCCTTAAGGCATGATTCATACATCTTTTTGGTTAACAAATGGGTCTATAACCATCATTAATATAAATCCTATGCATACATAAATCAGGATCTATGCCTTTCATATCATGGCAATCCCATGCATATGTTGTTGAGTGTGCCTGCAACACCCTGTGCAAAGAATTATGCTAATCTTCTATTAAGGCATTATTTATGTTCAATATTTTCCCAAGAATGATTTCCATTTCCTTGGATGATTCTTGGATGGATGAGAGGTCAAGGCTTGGTATGATAGGTAGACATTGTTGAGGTAGTAATGAATGAAATATATGAGATATTTCTTCTGTAGAATTGGTGGGTATAATACTTTGCAAGGGGTCTTGTAGGCATATGAGGTAGTCTTGTTTCCATGGGCTCCTACCATAGTAATTTTGGATTATCTAAGCAATGAGATCATCTTCATCTTGGTCATGAAATAACGGGTTGCACTCTATAGTCATCTGTGTCTGCAAAGAATAGTTATTTTCCTCATCCAAATTAGGCCAAATAGTTTGCTCAAGGTCAGCATAAGGTTGGGCCAGTGTATAAAGAACCAAGTTCTTAGTGACTATCCCATTTGATATTATCATTTTTCCAGACCTACAACCTATAAATGCATCGGTTGTAGCTAACCAAGGTTTGCCTAGGATGAGAGGGTAACATAAAAGATTAACTTTGGGTTGTAGCACTATAAAGTATGCAAGATATTCCCAAGAATCCAATGCAATGAATAGGTATTCAATAATTCCCTTAGGCTTGACCATTGACCTATCAACTAGCTGTAGAACTGTTTGAGTGGGCCTGAGGTTGACTAACTGAAATAACTACATTATTTATTTTATCACGACATTGATTTTTTCCCTAAATTCTATCAGAGTATTCTTAATGAGGGTTCCATTAATCTTAACATCTAATATTGGACTACCAGGATCTGTATACTTAGGGATAGTAATGCTCCCTAACATGATATTTGCAAGGTTTCCCAAGACATGTACTATTTGAGGATCTTATCTTTTCCTACTTGGTTTCTTAAGACATAGATCCCTTATAGTTTTGGTATAGATAGGGATGTCTTTGATAGCTTGGATAAGTGGAATATTGATTCTCACATCTTTCAATTGTTCTAAAGATCTTTCTTAGCCTGTGTGTGATGCTTTTGAATAGTTAGGCATTTAGGAAAAGGTGGCTTAGGACTTGAGGTAGTTTGGTGTACCTGATTTGAATCAGGCTCGAAAGGTGATTTTTCTAAAGCTTCAATTGCAGGTTCCTCATCCTCCATCTTTGTAATTTGAGGGTACAAAGGTCCAGCAAGTTGTATTCTTGATCTGAGGTGGACATCACTCACCTCTACTCATAGGTGGGGTATTGCATAGCTTCATTAGTATAAGCCTATTGAACAAGCTTAGTGTTAGGGTTAGGTGCATGTTGGGAAGGTATTTTAGGTTGCTTGGGTGGCTGGGATGTAGGATTTGATGGAGGTATTAAATCTTGTTGTTGTGGTGGAGGAGGGAGCATAGGCTATTGATAGTTCATATTTCGTTGCTGCCATTGCTAGCCTTTCTCCAATTGAGGTTGCCACTGATTATGTTGGCTTGGCCATTGTGTATTATAATTGGAACCTTGAAAATTTTGTTGTGGCCAAGGGTTGGGATGCTGGTTCCAATTTGGCTAAGCTTGTGGCCATTGTTGAGGGTTCTACCACTGGTTTTGGTTTGCTTGCCAAGGTTGAGAGTTCCAAGAAAAAAAGTTTTGATTCCCAATATAAAAAGATGAATTAAAGCTAAGGGGGTCTTGTGGCATACCTTGTCTTTTTTTCCATGGCCTCCTTTGTGCTATATAGAAGATATTTCCAGCATCTTTTTCAATTTTCTGAAATCAGGTTTCTCAACATTATCTTGTTAGATACTAGCCACTCTTTTGCATTTGTAATTTTATTTTTGTTGCCTACAACTTGGACAATATTCAGTGAGCATAGCCTCATCTTCCTCTTGCTTCTTCTTGATATAGAGAGTATCCAACTGATTTTCCAAATGGCTAATAATTTCCTCCTTCATATTGGACAACAAGTTGCTTAACTCAGTCTTTGAAACCCCTTGTAGATGTTTTACCAATAGTGGATGTTGTAGACATGGAAAATGTACAATTCGATTTGACACACTTGATCCTGATTATTAACGACATTTCTTCCTAAATCATACTCTAAGCTTATCATCACCTTCTGTCTCTTAATTAAATAAATCATTATTTATTTGATTAAGTCTTTCTCCTCTATTGATTAAATTAATTGATTTAATTTAATTAACCTTATGTCTCTATTTAATTAAATAAATCATTTTATTTGATTAAAAGTCTCTAAAGTCCTCTTATTAAATTAAATAAATTAAACCTTATTTTATTTAATCTAACATTTTCCCAATTAGTTAAATAAATCAAAATCATTTATTTAATTAATCATTTCCTCTCAATTCTAATTTAAATCAACTCATCAATTTGAGTCAAAATTGTCAAATTATCTAATCTCTCATTAAATTAATCAAAATCTTGATTAAGTTAATCCCCATCACTAAAATCCTCTAGAGAATGTAACTTGCAAATGAAAATAGATTTAATTCATTTATTAAAACTCCATTTTCTCTCACATGGCATAAAAAGGGAATATTCCCTCAAGTTTGAATTCAAAAAGTCCAAGTGGATGGGTACTTCCAACAAAGCATTCACTCCTCTTACATGTCCTTGTGCATTGAGCCAAGTGGCATTTATTTCATTCATTTTTCCCTCTCACATGTCATTTCCTCAATTTCAAATTCCACCTAATTGCATTTATTGGCACTTTGGCCAAAATGTGCACAACCATCAACCATTCACATGGTGACAAGTGGCATTCAACCATTGGGTGAAAGTTAGTCCCACATTGCCCAAATCTTTCTTTTTCCTCCAAATTCAAATCTATAAATTGGAAGCTTCTCTCCTCATTCTTCATCCACAATCTCATGCAAAGTTACTCTCTTGACATTGAGAGCCAATTTTGTGCACATCATTCCATATATTCATCATTTTCACAATTCCATAACTAGGTTATGCCAAAATCTCATTTAGGAGATTTGATCAATCCACACACATCAACATTGCAATTTAGGAGTTGGGAAAGGGTAGATTTCGACACATCAATTGGCACCAATTCCCCAATGGGATCACAAGTTTTCTTACTGAATGAGGATTTTACTTTCATTTACTTACTTTGTTCTTCATTTTCCTAGTTTAAGTTTTAGTAAATGGATTTCATGGGGAATCCTTCATTCTTACTTGCATATGATCTAATATTGTGATTGTTTGTTGTTTTTGTGCAAGTGTCGCACCCACTTTCCCACTCGAATTTTTTCAAAAATCCCCAAGTTTGCCATGAATTTTGAGTTGCAAACTGCGTCACCTGCAAAACTCAGCCACACCTGCACTCTCTATTTCTGCAGAGCACCGCACCCAGTCAAATGCGTGGTGCTATATAGTGTTGCTTATGTTCCAAACTGTGCCACAACCGCTAATTGCGCCGCTGAAAATAGTCAGAAATTCAAATTTTAACATGTGAATTTTGAGTTTTTAGATTTTTAAATTATTGACCTATTTGTTATTACTGTACTCTCTGGTTTTTGTCATCTTGCAGGTTAGAACAAGGGAGAAAGCAAAATAGGAGGTTTCATCATAGCATCATTTTCATCATACACAAAGTTTTTTTAAACACTATAGTGTTGTTTAACACTTTTAGAGGATTTTTAATTCTGTTTTAAAAGGAATTTATTTACTTTCATGCCTTAGAAAACACTAATTTTTCTTTTGGGTTTTAAAAAGAATAAACAAATTTCTTTTTCAAAAAAATTGCAAAAAAGGCTTAAAAAGAACTTTAGAAACAATCTACTAGATTTGGTTTAAGGTTTAAAAATTAAACAAGGCAACTTCCACACTTAAATTTGGTGCTCTAAAAAGAATTCATTTTGCTTTGTGGGATTAAAATGAACAAGTGCTATTTTTTCTTGTAATTATTTATTCAAGTTAATATCATCAAAAGGGTGTATGCACTTCTCTCGCACCTCACGGTGATCTTGAGAATCAAAAGTTATTTTGATGATGTTAAGTTGAATAAAATAATTGCCTCCACATTTCATTTTTGGAATTAATTGAACCAAACATGCGAGTGTGAGCACGGTATATTGCGAGTGTTCTCCCTTTATTTTTCAACAAAGGTTGATTGAATTACGGGATATGCTAGCTTTCTATTATTTATCTTAGAGGGCCTGCCTTGTGGGAAAAAGTACTCACCCAAGGGAATGACCCAACCGGGAACACGCTAAAGCCAAGCGACTTCCAACCATTATATAAGTGTGGATTCTTGACAAAAGTTCAAGAATCACAAGGATTATTCTGATGAGAAGGGCAACAATGGTCTCTCACCGCATGGATAGTCCCCCATGAACGGAATGCCCAAATTAAAACCTCTCGTTTAGAAAAGGCCAAATCCTATCTATTTGTTGGTGCAAAAGGTCATGTCCTTTGAAGCCGCCCCACATTATACATGCGGTTCTATTGTAGAGATAAAAAGTATGCCATGGGAGATTCATGGGTACTGATGTTTGGCTGACCCGAGAAATCAGTGCACTGTAAGGGGGATCCTATGTGGTCAAGCATCTAGTCAAAAGCACTGAATATGCACAACTAGATTCGTCCAAGTGGGAACCCAACAAATATTGTCTTTTCAACCTAGGGTTGTGCATGTTATTGAGACACTTTCCTTGGTTCTAAAAATAGTGAGAAACAAACATTCACACAAGCTTTGAAATTTCAAACCTTTTGAGGAAAAAAATATCCTTTGACGAATCTAAGTGCTCTTGCTTGCCCTAGGGATTATATCCTTAGAGGTTTCTAAGTACTTGGGTTTTATCATATTTTGTTTCACCAAAGTCAACACTAGGAAACTTTTGCCCTAATTTCCTTGATTTCCACATAATGGACTTTGTGGGATGAAATGAAAGTAGGACATTAGACATGCAGTTTGAACAATAATCAAGAAAGTTCTTTTGGTAAAAAGAATTCACTAAGGAAAGATAAAAGACAAATTAGACCTCACATGTGTTGTCTCAAATGATCTCCCAAAAATTCAAAATCCCAAAACCAAGATTCAAAAGGATTAGTCTAAAAGCTCGAGAACAATGTATTGAAATTCTCCTTGAAGTCAGAGAAAGATTGGTGTATAATTTCTATAAGAAGGCTTCAAGGAATAATGTGAGTTTGTATGCATTTTATTATCAAAAGAATCCTAAGCTTTTTGAAAGGTTTTATTTCCTCACATAGGAAGTATAGCATGTTCTTCAATACCAAGGTTTTGTTAAAAAAAAAAAGAGTCGTGTCTAGGTCAAAGTCTAGGATCAAAGTCTTCACTCTCATCCATCTCTCCATCAATCAAATTTCATCCCACCAAACAAACTTTTGGGAAATTTAGAAAAATCATTCATGCTAAACTTAAAGGCCAAATCAACATCACTCTATTTGATTTAATACACCTAGCCAAATAGTCAAAACTCTTGAACAAATTTTCCTCTAGGATAACACAACTTCCTGAGGTCTACTAGTTCATGATCACCTTGGTTGGATTAAAACACTTAGCCAATCCATTCTCTTGTGCGATTTTTCCCTAGGATAACACAACTTCCAAGGGTTTACAAGTTCACCACCATCTTGTTTGACTTAATGCACCTAGTCAAACTATCAAAATCAATCCAAGCCCTAAAGTTTAGCATTACCCCTAAAAATTTCTTCAAAAGTTTCACTCATTCACTTCATCCATTTATCTCATCACCATCACCACCCCCTTTTGATCCTTGGAATTCCCTATTTCTTCTCTTTTGGGGCCGAAAGATTAAGATCAAATGATCCCTATTTTATGGTCCAAACAAGATCACAACACAAGAGGAACATGGAAAAAATCAAAGAAATATCAACTTTCAGTGACTTAGATCAAGTAACCACTGAAGTAAAGCTTGCAGGATCAAGCAATCCCCCAAACAACTCTTCTCTACCATCAAAAAATCCTCAAGAGGAAGTCTATGAAGAGGACATCACCAACGAGGACTTGGGAATGACACAATCAGAAATGCTAGAAATGGTTCAAAATCCAGAGAATCATAAAATTGTCAATGCCATGTTTAAATACTTATGCACGTTAACGGAAGGAGGGGTCCAGTTCCCTTCTGACCTTGATGTAGGAATTAGTATGGACATGCCTCTTACAAACATATCCCCAATGTCAACTCCAAATATCACTCAAGAAATGTCTCAAACCATATCGACATTCGCACCAACCTCACCAATTGTAAACAAGGGAGGTGCAATGTTTCATGAGTTACAAAAGCATCGCCTTATAAACAAAACAGAGGTAAATTTCAGCACCACACCAGATAACTCTATCTTGGTGAATCCATCACACCCATACATCTCGCTCACCTTCCATAATCATGCAGATTCATTCCCATTCCATGGAACACCAGCCTATCCGTTAAACATACAAACTTCTCTATCACAAGGAGAAGGTGGCTTGTTTGGAACAACAAGAGTCACTGACCCATTCTTCATCTAGGGGAGCATACCACCTTTTCCTCCATTACCAGTCACATCTGTATCACCTCTTGGATTGGGTCTTCCCCCCTACTCACCGCTAGTTTCTCAAATCCAGGCAATCCGAGCATCACATCGAGTCCTCTCCTTTTTCCAGAAGCATCACAACAACAAGTGGCAACCACTCAAGCCACCATGGTCAATACATCAGTCGGTCCTCAAATCTCTCAAAACATACCTTCTTAAGGAGCAAGCATCTCAACCACACCACCAACAACCCAAATCCCAACCACCAACACAACTCTTTTTCCCATCACAATGGTTAGCACCATTCCCAATCCACCACCAATCCCACCAAAAGCTAACGTAATGAATTAATTCATCACCATGATCCAAGCCATCCAAAAAGCCAATCATAAGAGGGTACTTAAACAAAACCAACAAGTTGCACAATAGGTTGCTCAGCAAGCACAAGCACAACTAGTTGCCCAACAAGCTGCACAAGCACAACAAGCCGCGCAAGCAACCCAACAAGCACAAGCTCAAAATCAAGCCCAACACCAGGCTCAATAGGCACAAGCACAATACTGAGCACAACTACAAGCAATTCATCAGCAAGCATACCAACAAGGCCTACAAGATTTTCAGGCACAACAACAAGCTAAACAACAAGCTTTGTTGGTGCAACAACAGCTAAACCAACAACAAGCTTTGTTGGTGCAACAGTAGCTCGACGAACAACAAGCTTTGTTGGCACAATAGTAGCTAGACCAACAACATACTTTATGGGAACAACAACAAATGGACCAACAACAAATTTTGTTGGAACAACAATAGCAAGATCAACAACAGGCGTTGTTGACACAAATGCAGGCATATCAGTAGGCCTTGAATGCATAGTAGAGCTTGCAAAAAACTCCCACCAGTACCCCTCCCACCAATCAAACACCTCAAAACATGTTCATCCCACCTCCCAATCCACACAACGATGTCGCAACACAAATCAAACTGCTCTCATAGTAGGTGTTGGAACTCCAAGTAGGAAAAACAACTAGAACATTGGGCAACTTGTGTCCCTATCCATTCAACAAAGATCTCACAATGATACTATTCCCAAAGGGATTTTAAATCTCCAAATTCGACAAATATAATGGAACGGGAAACCTTGAAAATGACATCAGGGAATTTCAAGTGCATTTCATGGAGGTTACATATGATGACACATATCTAATGCAAATTTTCCCCCGAAGTTTGACTGGTCTTGCCATTGAATGATTTTCTCGCCTACCCACAAACATTAAAACATTCCAGGAAATCATGGAAGCATTCCTTAAAAATTATGCTTTCAACATGGGTGCAAATGTTAGTTTGGAAGAACTATCAATGTTCAAACAAAGAAAATGAGAGTTATTTGCATCCTTCTTGCAAAGATGGCAATCCAAGGCCAATCAAATCAAGTGGACCATGCTAGAAGAACAAGTTTGCACAATCATATCCAATCTAGATGAAAACTTGGCATTCTACGTAAAAATGTAATGCATCACATTGTACGATCAATTGATCCCAAAGGCGCTCAACATCGAAAGAGCCCTTACTATGTGAGGAGGTGCATCAACATTTACTCCACCACAGGATAACCGCCCGTCCAACAATTATAACGATAAAACTCGAATGTGGTCGAGGAAAAAAAATATCACAAACGACAGTGTGCTTGATGCTAAGGTGGTCATAAATGCTCCTAAACAGAACATCCAAACTCATCACCAACCAAAGAATTACAATTGCAATAATGTGCAAACTAATACGGTAGTAGCACAACAACAACCACTCCCTACCAATCATATCAATAACTTGGGCAATCAAGGAGGACCACCTCCCCGAAACAAGTATCCTCCCAAGTGGAAGTTCATGGCTCTTGGAGAATCAATTGAATCCATAATGAAGAAGTTGGTCAAAGAAAACCTTATCAAAGTCTCCAGCTTTGAGCAATACGTAGAATCCATGACCAAACCACCATGGTACAATGAAAACCTCCTTTGTGACTTTCACAAGATCAAGGGACATACAACTGCAAATTGCATGAGGCTGAAGAATATCATCCAAGACCTCATCGTTGACAAGATCATAAATGTTGAACAACCAAATGGAAGCCATGACCTCAAAATATACATAATCAAGGAAATAGTCAGGGGAGCAAAAAAGGAAAGCAAAAATATGCTAGTGCTAACCTAGTATGTGAAGAGATAGTCGCATGTGTAGATGAAATGGTCACGATTATTAACGTCAAGGGAGCCAACACCAACTATGGATTCACCACATGTGGCATCAAGGTCACCATTGTAGGGGCACTGCAACCATCTACGACCCCCATTTCAAATACAAAAGCCATTCCCTACGACTATAGTGTCATCGACCAACTGAAGAGAACCCCCACACAAATCTCCATCATGGAATTGTTAAAAATTTCTGCTGCCCATAGGAAAATCCTTGATGAAGCATTAGCGGCATCCATCATCTCTGCCACCCTTGACACATAACAGTTTTAGGCTATGGTTGGTAATATCATCACACCAAATCTCCTTACATTCTCCGATCAAGACTTCCCCGCCCAACCATCTCATAATTGTGCACTTCACCTTCAAGTGCTGATCCACAAAAAGAAAGTTAAAAGGGTCCTAGTGGATGGAGGTGCAGGCCTTAACATTTTTTCTCTCAAACTTATAAAGAACTTGGGATTCTCCTAGGATTCCATTAACAAGAAAAAAATCATCACTATAAGAGCATATGATGATCAAGAAAGAGTGTCTCAAGGCACTATTAAAATCTCAATCCAAGTGGGACCAGCAACCATGGAGACTACCTATCAGGTCCTTGACCTCAACCTACCATATAACATCCTCCTAGGACATCCATGGATCCATATAATGAAGGAGGTGGCCTCAACATATCATCAATGCATCAAATTCTTGTACCAAAATGAGGAAGTCACTATACACGGGGATCCCGAACCATTTGCCTACTGCAAAAACTTGGAGGCCAAGTTTTATAAAATCCCCCAAGTTCCAAAAAATTATGAAGGCCCATCCACTGCATACATTGACCCATCTAACCTTGGCTCCACTTCTGCAATAGAGACACCCTCCATCTCTGATATATCTGGCATCAAACTCATGATCCAGGACAATGAATAGGGAGACTACAAAATGAAGAAGAGTGCATTTGTTGTAGGAGAGTTACCAAAATCTCCTAGATCACATGGGCAGACCCTTCAGGATTTCGCTGGTGGGGAGACCTAAGTCGAGAAAATGTTGGTGAGGAAGATATTTCAAGCACAATATACCGTGATGCAAGACCCATGCCCACACTACCCATGGATGAAGCTAGCAGAGGGATACAAATAATGCTTGGTATGGGATACAATACAAACAAAATCCTTGCAAGGAACAGTGATGGACGGCTGGAGCCCATCATTGCAGAAAGAAGAATGAGGAACCTTGGCCTCAAATGTACTCCCTCGAGTATAACCATACATGGCAGAGGTACTCCCAGTAGGGTAGTTAGGTCCTCTCCTTAAGTATCCGCAACCACCCTTAGACCACTCGTATGAATAGGTATCCCCTAGGTAATTTCACTTTTGACATAACTGATGTCTACGCCAATAGTAACGATGATGATATCATAGTAGGCCTTCCCATGCTCTTTGAGGATTCCTCCTTTATAATGATTAGTGCCTCACCCACTGAGTCAAACCAACAAACACACAAAATCAACTTAGTATACCCTCAAATCATCGACCATGACCACCGTGAACCGCCAATTCTAGACCCATTCAAAAATGATGAGGCCCTCTCGAAATTCATGGGACTAAGGGATGTAATTCCATGTGGGGATCACAAGGCCGATTTTGACATCACATTAGACACTCAAGCATATTATGGGGAGACGGTTGAGTCCTTCAGTCATAAAAGAAAAATAACGAGAATAAGCTCAGAGTTATTGAGTGAAAACCACATGATGACACTCTCTAATCATAGAATAGTAAAAATAAAGGACGCATCTAATGGTGAAAACCTCTTTGAGGTACTAGAGGATGAAGGATTCAATCTCCCCCTACCACACTGCATCAAGAAAAATCGACAGTCCTAGCAGAGTAGTGTAATCCTGTCAACTTGGGAATAGAGACAGCACCACAAATCACTTTTTATGTTGAGTCGCTCCTGATAGAAGAACAAGAACTACTAGTAGCATTTCTAAAGGAAAGGAAGGAAAATTTTGCATGGACCTATGCTGACATGCCAGGTCTAGATCCAGAAGTTGTGGTTCATCATTTGGTTGTTTACCCTGGAGCGAAGCCGATAAGACAAAAATTGAGAAAAATGCATCCCCAAATAGCCTTGCTAGTTAAGGTAGAATTACAGAAGCTCCTAGATGTTGGATTCATACGATTGATTGACTATCCAGAATGGGTATCCCATCTTGTACCAATTTCAAAACCAAATGGGGGCATCTGTATCTACATAGACTTCAGAGACCTCAACAAAGCATGTCCTAAGGATGATTTTCCACTACCTAACATTGATATGATAGTGGACATGACAACCAAACATGAGATGCTATCACTAATGGATGGCTTCTCAGGGTATAACCAAATAATGATTGCAAAAGAAGACCAACATAAGACAACATTTACATGTCCATGGGGCACCTACTACTGGAATATGATGCCATTTGGGATAAAAAATGTAGGGGCTACATATCAGAGAGCCATGACACTAATCTTCCATGACATGATACACAAAACCATCGAAGATTATGTAGATGATATACTGGCTAAATCAAAGAAGAGACAAAACCACATAGCAACCTTAAGTGCTATTTTTGATAGATTGGAGAAGTACAAGGTCAGGCTCAACCCAAAAAAATGTGTCTTTGGGGTACAATTAGGTAAAATTTTGGGATACATAGTATCGATGAGGGGAATAGAGGTAGATCTTGCAAAGGTTAAGGCAATCCTCAACATGGAAGCACCAAGGACACTGAAACAACTCAGAGGATTGCAAGGAAGACTCCAGTCCATTCAGAGGTTCATAGCACAACTGGCAGACAAACAAATTGCATATTCACATCTACTCCACAACGGAGTAGCATACAAGTGGGATGACAAGTGCAATCAGGCATTTGATAAAATCAAATAATATCTCCTCACACCACCAGTATTAATGCCACCCATTATAGGAAAACCACTGATCTTATACATCTCAGCAATAGTAGTAGTCCTGGGTGCTCTTTTAGCTGAACATGATGAAAATGGGACAAAAAGGGCCATCTATTATATCAACAGAACAATGGTTGGCCATGAGTCAAACTACTCATTCATTGAAAAATCCTATCTAGCAGTAGTGTTTGCTTCACAAAAATTTTGACATTACATGTTGGCACACAAAATCAAACTCATCACCAAGATAGATCCCCTAAAGTATCTACTGTCAAAGTCTATGCTCACAGGAAGGATGGCTAAGTGGGTCATGATACTATCAAAATATGACATTGAATATGTGGAGCGAAAAGCAATCAAATGACAAGTCATTGCAGACCAACTAGAAGAAGCCCCCATCTATGCAGAGAATCCACTCATATCAGAATTTCCAGACGAGTCCATCTTTAATCTCAGCATAGCCAAACATTGGAAACTCTACTTCGACGGTTCCCACACACAACATGGATCAGGAGTCGGTGTTTTCTTCATCACCCCATAGGGGGATTGTATACCTAGATCCTACAAATTGGCATTCCCTTGTACCAACAACATTGCAGAGTATGAGGCTTTAACCATAGGTCTCAAGATTACAGCATAGTGGTGAATCATGGCACTAAAAGTTTATGGAGATTCATAGCTTATTATCAACCAAGTCAACAGTGAGTACCAAACTAAGGATGATAAACTCACACCATACAAGAAGTTAGTAGAAAGCCTCAAAGAATCATTTATTGATATCACTTTTGAGCAGATACCAAGGTCTAACAATAGAGCAGCTGATGCCATGCCAACTATTGGATCCTTACTAGATATCCCTCGCAATGTCTCAAAGCACAAATTCTTGATAGAGCAGTTTCTCGTACCCACTTTCGAGGTACCAGAGTCAAAATATGCATGCGAACTTGTTGGTCTTGATGATCTTTGGTATCACAAAATCTACACCTACTTGAGAATAGGAGTCCTCCCAACTGACATTACCTTAAACCTCAAACGAACCTTTGTCAAAAGGTCCTTACATTTTGTCATCCTAGGGGAAACCCTCTTCCGTAGGAGCATTGATGAAACCCTATTACGTTGCTTAAAACCTAAGGAAGCCCTGACTGCTCTGACTGAAGTACATAATGGAACTTGCGGTTCACACTCGAGTGGTATGACCTTGGCCAAGAAGTTACTAAGAACCGGGTACTATTGGCCAACAATGGAAAAAGAGGCACATGACTTTGTCAAAAAGTGTTTACAATGCCAGCAGCATGGAGACCTTATTCATGTACCAGCTCAGGAACTCCATCCTATTGTTACACCATGGCCCTTTTCACAATGGGGGCTCGATCTCATAGGTAAAATCACACCCACCTCATCCAATGGCTACAAGTTCATTATCACTACCACAGAGTACTTCACAAAGTGGGTTGAAGCAATTCCCATGACTTACATCACTAGAAAGCGGATATCTAAGTTCATCCTAAACTATCTCATTTTTCGATATGGTGTTCCCCAATCCATTATCTCTGATAACGGGACACCTTTCAAGAATCAAGATGTTCGTGACTTGTGCGAAATATTCAAAATCCAACATCGCTTTTCCACTCCATATTACCCACAAGGCAATGGCCAAGCAGAAGCTACCAACAAAACCATTATGAAAATCTTTAAGAAAACAGTCAATGACTTTGGTCGTGACTAGCATCTATAGCTAAATCCTACCTTATGGGCCTACCACACCAACATCCACACACCAACAGGCGCCACCCCATTCTCCCTGGTCTATGGATCAAAGGAAATCCTTCCAATCGAGATCGAGCTCCCATCACTGAGAATATCATTGCAAAACCTCATCACAGATGAAGAATATAGGGTCTCACGCCTGAATGAGATGGAGCTACTAGATGAATGATGCATGGATGCCCTCAACCATCTACAGTTCTATCAGAATTGTCTAAAACAAAGCTGCAACAAGAAGATTAGGCAACGCACCTTCCAAGTCGAAAAACTTGTGATGATTGAGAACCAAAAGAATGTGCCGAATCCAGAGAGAAAAGGTAAATTTGAACCCAACAGGATGGGACCTTTCATCATCACAACCAACTATAAATCAAGAGCATATCAATTAGCAACACTAGAAGGCGAGCCTCTGAACAACTCCCATCTCAAAAAGTTTTATGCCTAAGAACTTGCAAGGTATAGAACCGAAAAATACAAAAAAATAAAAAAAAGTTCTGAAAAAATGGTCACTTTGATGAAAACATGGCAAACAGGCGTCTTGGCAACAACAAAAAAATGAAAAAATGAAAAATCCTTAAAAATCAAAAAAATGATTGAAAACAGTAAAGAAAAAAATTGTCCTCTAGTGAAAACCACTTTGGTGGTGCTTTGGACAAGTACCTTGGTGTAAACCTGGAAAATAGGTGCCAAGTGTAAATAAATCACTCCTCGTCCACTAGGATCTGCATGACTCACCCATCCATTTCATCACATTTCATTAATCTTTCATCCATCTATTCGCATCCATACCATAGCCTGAGCTAATGACCATATCATATTCCACCATAGTACTACTTAGCATATTACTAAGGTCAGTTTGTCCTGCCTTTATTGAAGTAGTCTATCGCTTAATGCTAGGGGCATGTCCTTGAAATTGGCACTGGATCGGATTTGTGTATATTTTTTGTGCTCTTCCCAAGACATAAAAAATCCAAAAACATTCAAAAATTCATCAGAAAATCCAAAAACATGTCAAAAATCTCAAAAAATATTCAAATTTTTTTTTGAGTCTTGTCAGTCTTCCACCTGGTCCGAAATATGTCATCTTTGAGCTTGAACATAGGCAAGTTTGATCTTTGATCATCCCCTAAGACATCTTAGGTCAGTCATTAGGCATTTGTCACAATAAAATGGCGATCCATTTGCCCATCTATCTCATCATTGAGTCAAGTCCGTTGTCAGTCTGAACTACGTCGTCTTTGAGCTTGAACGTAGGCAAGGTTGATGTTTGATCATCCCCCAAGACATCTTAGGTTAGTCCTTAGGCATCTATCGCAATAAAATAGCAATCCATTTTCCCATCTATCTCATCATTGAGTCAAGTTTGTCGTCAGTCTAAACTATGTTGTCTCTAAGCTTGAACGTAGGCAAGGTTGATCTTTGATCATCCCCTGAGACATCTTAGGTCAGTCCTTAGGTGTACATCGTAATAAAATGGCAATCCATTTTCCCATCTATCTCATCATTGAGTCAAGTCTGTCGTCAATCTGAACTACATCATCTCTGAGATTGAACGTAGGCAAGGTTGATCTTTGATCATCCCCCGAGACATCTTACGTCAGTCCTTAGGTGTCTGTCGCAATAAAATGGAAATCCATTTGCCCATCTATCTCATCATTGAGTCAAGTCTATCATTAGTCAAACTACGTGGTCTCTACGTGTATAACATAGGCAAGCCTAATCTATGGATCAGCTCCCAAGACCCCTAGGATAGGTCTGTAGGTTAGTCTCTTCACCATAAATCTTGAAAATACCAAAAACATTTACGAAACATCTTGAAAATACCAAAAACAGCCTCAAAATATCAGAAAAATCCAAAATGGTGCATCCATCTCATCTCGCTTTCACCCGCGACTTTCATCATTCCTAATAAATCAATCATCACCTTCATCCTTTGGTGAGTCAGTCATAAGCAAGTCTAGCAGGTTCAAAGTGAACACCCTAATTGTCAAAGTCTCAAAAGTCTAAGTCAGTAAGCAGACAAGTTAATCAAATTAGAATATCAATAGCTTATCATCCAATCAGTCCCATCAAAACCTTGATCACAACATGTCCTAGGATGAAACTTTCCCACGATGGACATAAGCATTAGGTAACTCACACTATTTTAGTCTTGGCTAGCAGTATGAATAAAATTAGCTTATTTAGTTTTCTTTATTTGGTCTTTTATTGGCTTATCTTATTTTGTGCTCATTCCAAGGACCTCTCAATGGTGCCTAAACAAAACAGGTTTAGAGATAAAGGAATGGGGCAAAGATCGTTGTTTATTTTATCTACTATTCTTGTGGGATACACTTGTAAAATAACTTAGTCATATGTACCTTGTTTGGTTTATGGAGAGGATGTTTTAGATATCTTGTTGACCACATAAGAAAGTTTGCTTTCCTATGTTTTGGCCCAAGATGTTTAGAATGTCTGAACTAAATCCTGAATGAAGTATGCAAGCTAAGTGAGAACAAGAATACTCCTATCTGATTTTCAAGTCAAAGTCCATTACACTGGGTACAACACCATCCTGGTTCTTTATACCTTGATGCATCGTACCTAGGTGTGTTATCAAACATAACATAATTGACCCTTTGAAAACCCCAACTCTTGGTAAGGCAAATCACCATCATCCTAACTAACTCATTGATTCTAAGTTATTCTATCTTCTTTCTATACTAGCATGGTATCATGATAGTAATTGGAACATTGCGAATGCATACACTTTGCATCCACCAGATCATTAGTATAAAAAGCATATTGCATCATATCATTATCTTAAGTTATGAGGAATAATATAAATTTGTTATTCTAAGCATCTTAAGAAATCATTACATCATACATAATCATTAGCATCCATTACCATTTGCACATCAATACACCATTATTAGCATACATCACATTCATAGGATCATTATTAAAAATGCATGAAAAAGATACAAAAAGAAATACATCCATTAGAAACATACATCATATTGCATGAGAATAAGAAATAGGAACATCTCATAGCATATAGGAAATTAAGAAATGCATATCATGCATTGCAAAACATTTCATAAAAGGTGAATCATCTCATATATATCATTAAGGAATACACTATCATAATACAAAATTGAATCAAGTGTACAATCAACGTATATAGTATAAAAAAGGGGCAGATAATCAAGGCCCATAAATTAAAAATGGTAACTGACTGTGATCAAAGGGATAGCCCTGTTGGCTGCTGCCCTCTCCCACCTGCCTCTCACTATGATCCTCTAGGGGCCTGATTCCTATCTGCTGAGAGAAGTCTAGCACTCGGCCTACTGCTAGCAGTACCTATCTATAGTGCTACCGATAATACTCGGCCTCCCTGACTATCTCTCTATATGCCTGCAAAGAAACTGATCGCTCCCGAGATGATGAAGCTGTACTCTCTAGCTGCCTCCGCCGATCGATCTCCTGATCCCTCTCGGATCGAGCCTGGTCCCTCTTGGTGGTAACTACCACAACCTGTTGTCTAGCCTCATCCCTCTATGTTGTCAACACCTGAATCTAACCCTGCAACTGCTAGATCAGTGCATCTCTATTGTTTGGCTACACATTTGGTTGCTACTAGGGGACTGCTCTCGGCTGACCATCCTACTCCCCTACTTGGGGAGGTGACTGTTGTGTTGGATCCTTAGGAGGTGTCTAATGAGGAGGTGGTCCACCTCCTCCTCTACCCTATCCTATGCCCCTGCCAATTGTCCTACCTTTGGGTCTCCACCATGGGAGCACTGCACCAGGAACTATCAATCTCAGGGGTGGCCTGAACCAAGCTCTGTATGTTGGAGTAACCCTTGCATCTGCTAGCCCCTAATCATATGACCATGGTCGGGCCACCAACTGTCTAAAAGAGGACACTGCCTCAGCTGCCACAATGGGCTGGCCCCATGCTGTCTCTCTAGTCATAAGGGAAAAGATCACCATGTACTCGTCATCTGGTCTATCCTACATCTCTCCAAACTGTCGGGCCTTCCTGTCTGGAAGATATCTCTCAATCATAGTGTGCTCTTGGCCTTGCATCCATCTGTTTGTTGGGCATAGAATAACTGTTGAACATCATCGTACCATGGGCCAATGCCCATCCAAGGCCTCCAGACAAACTCTCTCATCTCATCAAGAACTCGTCGCCAACGTGCAAGGCCACCTGTGCCAGTGTGGGTAAAGTGGATCTTTGCCCTGCCATACCACCAAACAACAAGGTCATCAGTCTCAAGAACAATTGGTGTGACATCTGGGAAAAACACTGGGATCCACTCCCATGCCCAGACATGTAATAGAGTAACTCTAGCCCCGAGGGACCTACTATCTAGGTACGCAAACTCATGAAGATCCATGTATAAAGAGGCCAACAATATTGATCCCCAAGAAAAACACTCCCTGCGGATGACCATCCGCTCCCATGCCAGTCCTCAACCAGGACTAAAGTATCAACCCCGCTGATCGGGTGCCACAAGGCCTGAAATGATAGTAGCAATGATCAACCTATAAGTGGGTACGCTGCCACGGTATCTTTCCAGGTTGACCTACCCATCAGAGAAGTGAATCTCATCAAGGTCCATAACACCATAGCAAGCCTCCATGCCGACATTTGGATCATAGATGACTTTGGCCCCATAGATAGGTAATCGAAGGATGCGCCAGACATCATTGAGGGTAACGGTAGCATCGCCGGTAGGAAGATGGAAAGAGGAAGTCTCGTTGTGCCACTGCTCGACCAAGACTATCATCATGCCTAAATGCGGCTAAATAGGAGGGACGTACGCAACATACCAAAGACCAAGGACACCAAGCTACTCCTGAACCAACTCATGCATACCCTGCAATCTGTTGAGCACCGGCCATCTATGCTCCCGTGAGTGAAGTACATCAAGCTCCTCCTCCACAAGGGAAGCCATCACGTCAAGGTCCCATAAAGAGAAAAAAATTTGCATCTCGCGCTAAGTTTTCGCATCCAAAATAGCAAATGCAGTGCTATTTTCAAATGCAGCCCAGTTTGGAAAAGTCCAAACTGCGCCGCCATGGCGGAGTTTGGAAAATTCCAAACTACGTCGCCACGACGGATTTTGCAAGTTCCTAACCTTGAAAGTGCGCCGCGCAGTCCAATTCTCTTGTGTGGTAGACTTTGAGACCAAACCCTAAGTTGCAAACTACGTCGCATGATGCTATTCACGTACGTGGTGGAGTTTGATTGGAAAACCCTAATTTGCAAACTGAGACACGTGGCGCTATTTGCATATGTGGTCCAATACTAGACTGCGTGGCACCGACAAAGAATTTTCAGTGGCGCTATATAGCGTTTCTCAACTTATTTCAACCCTATTTAATGCACGTAAAACGAAAAAAATTGAAATTCAGATAGTAGTACATACCATGGGTCCTGCACCGACTGGCTGCTGGTACACTCGTACTCTCTCTGACACGTGCCTGGGAAGCTGTCATTGCACCATTTCAACCAAGACTCAAAACTAAATTGGTGAAAATTTCAAAAGGCAAAGTATGCGAATGTGTTGAAAGTGGCCCCTCAAGGTCTATTTAAGCCTACAAATTAGGGTTTTTTGACCTAATTTGGCCATCTAACTAGGGTTTTGGTTCCCCGATCCCGTTTTTGTCCAACCGAGGACCATTTTGCATCCCTATTGGCATTTTAACACATTTCTTGGCATTTTGAGGCATTTTTAACCTATCAGGCACCTTGTCAACCTTTTTCATGAGATGATCCAAAAAATTAAAATTTTCGTCCAATCTCTTGAGGGGGTAATATAGCAGCATAATCCTTCCACTTGGGTAGTAGTGGGACATTTGAAAAAATAGAGACAATTTTGAACTTTGATCACAACAGTTTATTCTTTGAATCAATGCAACAAGTACATTGCTTCAAAGAGGGGCAAAATGTAGACATGGAAAATGTACAATTCGATTCAGCACACTTGATCCTGATTACTAACGATATTTCTTCCTGAATCATACTCTAAGCTTATCATCACCTTTTGTCTCTTAATTAAATAAATCATTATTTATTTGATTAAGTCTTTCTCCTCTATTGATTAAATTAATCGATTTAATTTAATTAACCTTATGTCTCTATTTAATTGAATAAATTATTTTATTTGATTAAAAGTCTCTAAAGTTCTTTTATTAAATTAAATAGATTAAGCCTTATTTGATTTAATCTAACATTTTCGGGGTTGGGGCCCTAGCTTGGTTGGCTAAATCTTTCCTGTTGCAAGAGGTTGGTCACAAGGTCTAGTCTCCCCACCCCCCGTGGTACCAGAGGGTGTGTCGCGCCAGCACCACCGATCACGTTAAAAAGTTTACCAAGCGCACTGTAGTTTATAGGTGGTCATGCTACCCAATTCTTGCAGTCTAATAAAATAAAATAAAATAAAATAAATCTAACATTTTCCCACTTAGTTAAATAAATCAAAATCATTTATTTAATTAATCATTTCCTCTCAATTCTGATTTAAATCAACTCATCAATTTGAGTCAAAATTGTCAAATCATCTAATCTCTCATTAAATTAATCAAAATCTTGATTAAGTTAATCCCCATCACTAAAATCCTCTAGAGAATGTAACTTGCACATGAAAATAGATTTAATTCATTTATTAAAACTCTATTTTCCCTCACATGGCATAAAAAGGGAATATTCCCTCAAGTTTGAATTCAAAAAGTCCAAGTGGATGGGTACTTCCAACAAAGCATTCACTCCTCTTACATGTCCTTGTGCATTGAGCCAAGTGGCATTTATTTCATTCATTTTTCCCTCTCACATGTCATTTCCTCAATTTCAAATTCCACCTAATTGCATTTATTGGCACTTTGGCCAAAATGTGTATAACCATCAACCATTCACATGGTGACAAGTGGCATTCAACCATTGGGTGAAAGTTAGTCCCATATTTCCCAAATCTTTCTTTTTCCTCCAAATTCAAATCTATAAATTGGAAGCTTCTCTCCTCATTCTTCATCCACAATCTCATGCAAAGTTACTCTCTTGACATTGAGAGCCAATTTTGTGCACATCATTCCATATATTCATCATTTTCACAATTCCATAACTAGGTTATGCCAAAATCTCATTTAGGAGATTTGATCAATCCACACACATCAACATTGCAATTTAGGAGTTGGGAAAGGGCAGATTTTGACACATCAATTGGCACCAATTCCCCCATGGGATCACAAGTTTTCTTACTGAATGAGGATTTTACTTTCATTTACTTACTTTGTTCTTCATTTTCCTAGTTTAAGTTTTAGTAAATGGATTTCATGGGGAATCCTTCATTCTTACTTGCATATGATCTAATATTGTGATTGTTTGTTGTTTTTGTGCAAGTGCAGGATCAGGGGTTCACAGATGCCATATCTCTTCTTGGTCATTTAGTGAAGGTATTAGAGTAATTACTACATACCTTACAAATATCTTGAAATGGTATCTATGAAATATCTCCTTTTCCAATGAGGTTCAAGGCATCCATGCAATCATCATTGACTCCCCTCAAAAATACTAACTTGAGGGATTCTTTTGACAACTTATTTTATGGGTTTTTCTTTAGATCAGACATAAATCTCTCCACATAATCTTCTAAGGGCTCATCTTTTGTGACATTCTAAAAAATGTCATCTTTCCTCCTATTAGGTCCCCTACAACAATATTGATACTTTTCTAGGAACAATGTCTTCATGGTGTCCCAATCAGAAACAACATCCCTACCTAATCCCATGAAGCACCTTAGGGTTGCATCCTTAAGAGTTGCAGGAAATATTTTAGGCCTGTGAGCATCAGTAGTATAATCATAACTTTGGCACATGACATCAAAATAAAAGAGAAATGTATCTAGGTCCTCAGTCATTAACCCACAAAAGACCGGTAAGGTCGAAGGAGGAATGTTCTTCACCATTGTAGCCCTTTCTTGGTTAGTGATAGGGAACTCAAATGTTGAACATTCAGGATTATCATCCACTGCATCCCCCATGGTGTGGTATGTTCCTTCTTTATGTGTGCTAGATGTTGGTGATAAGGAAATTTCTTCTTCAGTATTACCTTCGCTCTGAGTACTGGATTCACCAACTTCTAATATAGTTTCTTGGCATGTAGAGGGAAGGAATCTACCCAAGGGGTCTCTTTGCCTCCACATACATGTAATATGGGTTTATAACGTAGTAGTATTGCATAATGTTAGTGTATCTCTGGTGTTAGAAAAATATTAAGTCTAACAGTCCTAATGCTGGAAACAAAAGTTAACTATGAAAGCTATAAAAACAAGTAGATATGAAGATAGCACCATCCTCAACAACGCTGCCAAAAATGTAGAGTCTAAGCTAATGTATTGTAAACTTGGTAGAACCTACATAATTTAGAGGTTTAACTAACTGAACAATCCACTCAACATTGCTTAATACTACATTGAATTGTCAACACAAGGTTTGTAAGTTTGTGATGGTGCAACATTATATATGCCTTTAAGGACTCAAAACTAATTAAGCTACCCTACTCAAGTTATTCTACTTGCTAAAAACTCACAAAATTACAAAACAATAAAAGACATAGCTAGAACTAGTGGCTATGAGTACCTACACCTTAGATTGTAACTAAAGTATTACTAATTAAATGATCTCATAATAAATCAAAAATGATAAAAACTAATGACTCAACTATATTAACCTCTGGAGTACTAATGGTTAACCATTGCTTGCGTATTCATAAGAATTCATTAATAATAAGCTAGATATGAAATTCTAGTTAACTTGCATATGATTCATAAAGTAGTGATAAACTAATAACAACTATTAAACAATGAATAACTAGAAAATGAAGTGAGGAACAGTACCTTGAGTGGCCTACTCAAGTGGTTGTTCTCACTTTAACTAAACCCAAATCTAGCTAACAGATTCTATGCATTCCATAAAATTAACTCCATTCATTGCATATCATGAAAGATTACAAAAGATGTTTTTACAAATTATACTCAATCATTCTAAATATTCCTCATGTTTTAAAACTATAAGTAACTGATAACAAAAACTAAAAAAACAACTAACTATCCTACAAATTCAACCAACAACTATATACAAGATTGAGGGTATCTTATTAAAAAAAAATTAACTGAAATCATTAACTCCACTCCTAGATATTTAAAGCGTAGAGTTAAGACTGATTTATTCAACCTATAACTAAAAAGGAAAAGGAATCCCAACAGGACTAAAACTCTGTCAAAACAGAATTGCATGTAAACATACAACTATTTGTCGAAATCCTAGAAGTGAAGGAGACCTCTTCTTCAGCATTTATTAATTGGTTATAATAACACACGTTCAACCTTCATCAAGTGCCTTTAATCAGAAATCATCATGATCAACTTAACCTAGAGCTCCCCTGTTTTTCCGTCCCAACCTCCTTTTGCTACTAGTTCATCCCACAACTATTGTGTGCCACGGTTCCTCTTTAGTTGCAAACAAGTTAATTTTATAAAACATGTACACAAGGATAACCATTATAATCAAAACATAGCAGTCCATCAACATTCCATTTATATCTTCATGTAAACCATACAATACTAGTATATTATAACCATAATTCCCATTATATTTTAGGTTCAAGTCTACATAATAGATATAAGAATAGGCACACCATATAGATATGAAAGAGGCATTAGATAGGATTAAACACCTAAAGGATTTAGTGCAAAATTATGAGCAGAAGGATAAGGCAAGAGAACCAAAAATATAGGAGATGGAGGAGAAACTGTAGTTGTATGGCCATTGCACTAAGCTAGATTTGTTGGCACAGTTGGTCGTCACCAAGATAGGGGACAAAGAACTAACAATGCTAGATGAGGAACCCCCTCTTATCAAAACTCCTGATTACCACAAAACCTTCTCACTTGGCTACCAATTGTGAAAAGTAACTAATGAGCTTGCAAAGGAAAAAAGGAAATTGAAGAAAGAAAAGGAAGAATATGAAATGGAATTGGATAAGAGAGACATGGAATTGAATAGATCAACAGTCTAGTTAGAGGAAATAGAAGATAAGGCTGCACAAATTGTTAGATGTAGACCTCCATGGAGAACATATGCATTGTTCGATAATGCATTCATAGGTAATGTGTTGGAAGGGAAGCTATTGGAAAATAGACACACCATATACAATGACCTCATTATATACAAATGAAGAGTCTAATTCGTTCTAGAATCAAGGATGAAGGGAAAGATTTTGCAGTAAATTCATGACACTTATTTGGTGGGCCACCTTGATAATTTCAATACCCAAAAACAAATCAAGGAAAGGTTCACATGGAAGGGAATCAAGGATGATGTTCTCACCCATATCAAATAGTGCATCATTTTTCAAAATATGAAAATAGAATAAGACATTTCCAACAAGTTTTTTGCAACCCTTGACCACCTTGGAGTAGAAATTCAAAATTTTCATGACAGTACTTCCTAAAGTCCAAGGTAAGGACTATATCTATTTTGTTGATAGACTAACAAAGTGTGCACATATATTTTCCATCTCTTTAAATTTTAAGGCACCACAAGTGGCTAATCTATTATTCAAAGAAGTGATAAAAGTCTATGGACTACCTAAGGGAATTTTGAGTGATAGAAATAGTCAATTAATATATTATATTGGAAGAAGATCTACCTTCTAGTTCAAATTGAGATCACCCTCAACACCAACTACCACCTACAAATAGATGACTAAACCATGATAATGAATAATTAAATGGAAGGTTATTTGATAAATTATGTTATTGGTAAATAAAATATATGGATAAATTGGTTATACATGGGGGAGTACTATTACAACACCACATACCACATGTCAATCAAGATAGAGTCATTTGTGTCTTTGTATAGGTATGAATCTAAAAGATAAATGGTATCATTCTAGTGGATAGTAGGTGAAATGTGGGGAAATGTGGACCTTTGAGTTTTCACCTTAGGGTCCCATAATTTTCCCTACAAATTTCATTAATAAAGGGGGGATCTTGTGTGTAGAGATGGAAATGAAAAGATGGAATGGGGGATTGATGGATTTGGACAAGGTATGAGGTTGACTTATAGCCTGATAGGTGATTCAACTAGCCCTTAACCAAATGTGGAGATGTCCTAATAATGAAATGAAATGATCTAATTTTCCTAATGATTCAAATTACTATTTTGATGCAAATACAAAAAATCAGACAATAGAAACAAAAAGGAGAGGACACTACACATATGTGGTACAAATTTTAGCTAAATTTTTGCGGATGTTTCCTTCAAGGGTGCCACTATCCTACTAATTATTTTTCAGATCTATTTTTGAAGTCCTCTAATGTCAGATCTTAATTTCATTTCTCGTCTATAAACTTGCCAGATCATTGTTGGATATTTCTAAAATTGACTTTATGTGACTTGTCAAGGCCTAGGGTTTCAAATGAAACAATGAATAAAGTGTTTTCAAAATTCCTTTGATCTTCTTCAACCTAAGATCTTCACATTCACAAAGAGAAGAAATGTTGTGCCAATTTAGAGGCTTTCCTAGGTCAAACCTCGTGTTAGTGTTTCCACTTCCACAATGGAAATTTCAATGGTAAATGGGTAAATAAAAGGAAGGAATGATGAAATCACAAAGTGTTGCAACTCACTACCCTTCAATGGCTTTCTTGAAGGACTGAAGTCATGCACATCACCTCAAGTTATTGGATATTTCTTGCTTGATTTCTTGAATGCTTTGGAGACCTACAACAAAGGTTAGCCTTCACAAAACAATGACAACATGAACACACATGAAAACACATGAACTCACATACACTTTGACATGATGTCAGATATTGAATTACTACAATAAATCTTAATGGCTGCAATAAATCTTTAATGGTTTCTCTTGACTTGCTCTTGAATGCTCTTTGAATGATCTTGACAATTTAATTTTTTCTCATGAATTCTTGTTAGTGATAGATGGATTTAAAATGATGCAATAACTAGGTAATTATTCTAATTTCCAAAAAAATAAATTTTGACAACCAACTTTAAATATTTGAATTTAAAATAATAAAATGTTGACATCGACATATTTGAATTTGGAGCCAAAATAGGGGACATAGGTGCCCTAGGCACCAATTTCCCAGACCTATTTTTGGGGGTTTAAAGTGTCAAGGATAAAGTATTAAATGAGAGCATTTTTTATGCTTGTAAATGTTAGAAAATAATTAAAATAAGTTGTGGAATGCATAATTTTGGAAATTAAGAGCTTAATTAGGTCCAATAACTTAAAGGGGGGAAAAACATAATGTGAAATTGTTAAGGGTGACAATTTACGATACTACAATAGGGTACCAAGATCAAGTGATGTGATTGAACAAAGTCGAGACATTTTTGAACTCACTCAAGAATAATCTCCAATAGGATCAAAACAAATAGAAGATGTATTTTGACCATCATATTATCAAGAGAAATTTTGAGATTGGACACATGGTTTTTATGAGATTTCATTCATATAAGAAACCTTACTTGAATGAAAATTGGGTAGAAAATCTCAAATCGTATTTATATGAGTTGGAGCTACTAAAGGGAAGAAGGATACATAATATTTTTCACATGTATTTCCTCAAAAAGGTGCTAGGAAAATATATAAAACCCTAAGATGACTTACCTCAAATTTATGAATATGGTAAATTGGTTTTAATTCTTGAAGTATTCATGGATGTAGGGGGAAAGAAAAATAATAAATAGAAACACCAAGGAGTGCCTAATTTGGTGGAAAGATCTCTAGTGGAGGATGTAATGTGGGAAGGCCCATAGATTTTGAAATATTTGAGCCTATAATTACTTGAGGACAAGAAATTTTGAGCATAATGGACTTGTCATGTCCCGTTTCCAATTAATCTATCTTTACATATTAGGTCTATAGTTGTGCCATACCTATTTCCATATGTTGTCTTTTTACCCTTCCTGAGTATGTTTTTTCTTCTAAGTCTTATTTTCCCTTCTTTCTAGTGGACTTTTCCTTATCACCATGTCCATTAGTTGACCACCAATACCTCATCCTATAGTTTGAGTCTTATGTTATGGCTAACCCCCAATGCAAAATACTTAATATTTCTTTATATATTTCATTACCCTCCTAACTTCCCAAAATATGTTGTATTGTTTCTAGCAGTCTATTTTTTGGTTCCATCGCTCTCAAAACAACATATTTACCACCCATGATCACTATTCAAATTTGAAGTTGCGGGTGTTCGTGGTGTTTGATCTATTCAATTTCTGGAGGACATAAAAGAGAAAAAAAGTTATTATAATATCATCATCTACACTTAATAGTGTTCAAGAGTATGATTCCTAGGATGAAAAACCTAGTGATTTTCGAAGACAATCTCATATAGAGTTTGTGTTTGAGCTTCACTAGATGTGGACTCCAATCATAAATTATATTGATACACTTTGTCATTGTTGTGGGTATGTTTGTTGTTGTAGTTAATAATATTAGATAACTATTTGAATGTAATACATTCATCATTGTAATAAAAACATATTGGGATTTACACCTATTATTTCTTCTTCATTATATTAAGAAGATCAAAAATTATTTTTTCATTTTTTGTTTCAAATATAATGATATTGTTGATGGATAAACAATAATTTTAGTATGATTTTTCTAAGATCTAAGTTAATTCTAGATACAATAGTGTTTTTATTCAAATAAAAAGTGTTTTTCTAAGTTTTAGAATCAAATTTATATTATTATTTGGCATGGGAAATTATAGAACGTGACCAAGCGAACCCAAAGTTCAAAATATAACACTCAAATTAACATGTGTATGAATGTCAGTACAATTGGACTAGATTTCTCCTAAATATACTAACCATATGACCAAGGATGTGTTGGCATGCAAGTTTATCATTGATGTCAAAGGTTGTAAAGGAGGAACATGAATATGATGTCAAGAGGTACAAGGTGATACCTTCAGTTGATATCATATTCATTGACCAATTCATATCTTCGTTATATATATATGTTATATGCAAATACAATTACAATTCTGGAAAAGGTTTCATTAGAAGACTTGTCATTTGAATATCCTCCAATTTATATTTGCAAAGAATGAGAAAACATATTTTGAGGACATGGTGTCTAAAGACTTTATTTTTATCCATTCTAAGATAAGGTTTATAAACCTTGTCATGAGCACTTAACACTAAGTGAATAAGGTGGACCGACACATATTATTTGGAATTATTTATTTTTAAAGTCGTTGCAAGGCATAGTTTATTGTCCATGTGTAAATGGTCATTATTATCGACATACTGATGAGTTTTTGGTTTTTCATTGACTAAGGAATGTATTTTCATCACCGACACAATAATTGTGTTGTCGTAAAAGCTATCATTTGGAAAATAAACCAAGCACAGGTTGTGAACAGTCTACTTAGGGTTTGGAAGAAATTTGTGAAGCTTGGTAGAAGTGGTATGGCGATAGGGAGGAAAGTTTTCAGGCAGAAGCTTGGTAACTATGAGGAGGTTTCTGGTAGAAGTTTATAGGCTCAGTTTGGCTGACATTTTTGGTAACATTATTTCATTGTTTTTAGTCAATAGCTTGTGTATTTCTTTGACCTTTTGTTGACTATGTGGGTCAATTTTGTGTGGTTTGGGTTTCAATGTTCTTCTCATTACTCTGGATGTGTCAGTTTATATGCACGGGTATGTATATGGTATTTGTGGTTTTTCATTGCACATGTGATAACTGCCATGAAGTGTCGACATGTTGAGTATTTGTTGTGTGGTCTTGATGCATATGTGTTGTTAGTTATAATTCATTTTGTGCATAGTTTGTGGGTTTATGATTTTGTTTCTCGCTTAATCCTAGTTTGGGTGTAATAAACGAATAATTTTTCTTTTTCAGTCCCAAGCAATGTTATGTTAGCCATTCAATTTATGTTAAGGGAAGTTGTAATTCATGTATGTAGTTGAAAGCAGTTCGTTTGCAATTCAGAAATTATGCACATTATTTATGCTATGTTGAACATATTTCACGGTATTGTTGATTACAAAGAAATGCCAGTAGTTGTTGATTTAATACTCTATTAAGATTTATTTTTCTCAGTGATGTAAAAAGAATTGTATCTCATGAGATTTTCTATCAATAATTGAAAGCATTATCAAAAGTTTGAGAGCACTTGTAGTACATTGAAAAATTGGTTGGACTTATGCTTTTGAATCTCAAGTGATGCGAGATCAGAAGATGTTGTGAAAAGTAACAGAGGTGATACTTTGTGTATCATTAAAATAGTGATTGAAAAATAGCCAGTGAGGCATAAATCTATTTGTGAGATAGTATTTCCAGTGAGGCATTTGAAATCTATCAGGGAGATAGTATTTACAGTGAGGCATTTGAAATCTATCAGTGAGATAGTATTTTCAGTGAGACATATCAATCAGCCAATGAGGCATTGTAAACAAAAAAGTTTCAAATAAAGCCAGTGAGGCAATTTTACGAGTGGTTTTTCTGCCTCATGAGGGTTTTCCACTCAGGAAATATTGTGTTTTGTTTACACTTTTTCTATAGTTTGTTTGGTATTAATGAATAAATATTAGTCATGTATCACTATTTAGAATTATATTCCTTTCTCTTAAGACTTATGTTCATGTGTTAATGTTTATCATAAATTGCTTCATTATATTGTGTTGGTGCATCTTTGATATTGATCTATCAGCTTTAGTTGTCATAATACATATCTTAATTCAGAAAAAGTGTCATGATGTTCATATATGATGCTCTATCTCATGTCGATAGAATTTTCCTTGATATTCATGTTAGTCTTGTTAAAGTTTAGAGATGATGTCTTGAGTTAAAAATGATTACCAAAGTTCTTGATTCTGAGTATGCATGTTCTGATGATATTCATGTTTCAAAGTTTTGAAAGATTATGTCAGAGTCATCTGGAATTAGTATACCACTGATTCACCCCCCCTCTTAGTGGTATTGTACTCCAACAAGTGGTATCAGAGCCAAACCCTTGTCTAGAATCAAACTAGGGGATTCCTGGTAGTGGAGTACTCGTCATGGCTAAGTGAAAAATAAATAAAGGACAAAAGAAAAACACCAATTTCAAGAAAACAAATTTTTTCAAACAAAGCCCAACTCTTGTCAAGTCTAGTGAAGTTTTTTCTCAAGAAAAATCATTTCTAGTCAACACTAAAAGTGATAATGAAGTCAGTCTTGTAGTTGAGAATGTTGAAGAAGAAGTTCATACTCGAAGTGAGATTGAGTAACAGTGTGATGAAGAAGAATATTTCTTTGTAGGTGAAGATGATTATGAACAAGAGTGTGAGGTTGATGTAGAAGGTGAAATATTTTGTGCTCTGAAAACAATCAAGTAACTTACAAAATAAAATCAGAGACTGGAAGGTCAACTTCAACAAGAAAAAGACTCCAAGGACAAGGTACTTTAAGATTTTGCAAAAGTTTATTTAAATCTTGAAGATTCTAACAAACTTATTATTATTCTAAAGACATAAATATAAGAGGCCAAAAGGATAGTTGATTTTACAAAATTTGATCTTCAAGTCAAAACTAGTGAATTCCAAGCGCTTGAAAGTGAAATAGTCACTTTGAGGAAAGATCTTTAAAAATTCAAATTTCATAAATTTGAGAAAGGTGTTGATGCGTTAAATAACATGTTGAGAAGTCAAAAGAGTCAAAAGGACTATTTTGGTTTAGGTTATGAAATAGGACAGAGCTCAAAGTTCAGGAAAACCCCTAAGCAAAAAATAGATCTATATGATTACTTTAGACAATCACATGAAGAGAAAGAAGCATCAACTAGTAAATCTACTCAAGATGCTAAAAAGAGTAATAGTCATGGACAACATGCTCCAAAAAGTGAAGATAGTAAGAAATCAGAAGATAAATTTTCTGATGTCGGAAGAAGAAGAACACATAAATTCTTATGGCCTCCACCTATCAGGTAGAATCATTGAATAAGGTATAATTACTCCCAATTTCATGGTTATTGCTATTCATGTCATAAATATGGTCATAGAGCAAGAGATTGTAGATTTAATACAAGAAATTTTTTTGGATGGACTAATGATAATACTTATAGGTTTTCAAATCAACATTATAACAATGTTTGCTATAATTGTAATAAAGTTGGTCATCTAGCAAGAAATTGTTGGATGCATAGAAGATATGATTATAGAAATTCAAGAAACATACATCATTATTCTTCTCACAATATCATATGTTATAAATGTAATAGTGTTGGACATAAATCACAGTATTGCTGAAGTAATCATGTAAGTTTAGTTAGATATAACGAAGTGGTAAGCACTTTGGACAAGCAAAATAAAGAACCGAGGAAGGTTTGGAGAAGGAAATATGAACAAAAACATAAAGAACCTAATCTTGTGCATATTGCACAAGAAACTTAATTAAAACCATGAGATTGTTATGCAATCAAGAGGAGTATAATGTATCTATCTGATATCCCTGGTTTGAGATATATATTTGAAAAGTTCATAAGTTGGTAGAAAAATTCAATGTGTTGAGAACATCTTGTCATTGCCTTTAAAATACACTCATGTTAACAAGTGTCTCTATCAATATTTTATGGATAATATCTTACAGTGGTATTTGATTGATGAAATAGATAGTGAATATCTTGAACTCATAATTGGTGGAATAGTAGATATGCTCTATGCTTTGTAAATGTTTTCTTGACAGTTGCTTAGAGTTCAAATAACCATTTTTTTAAATTTAGTGGCTCTTCCCTATCTTATTCTTTGATGTACAACAAATTTATTTTCTTTTGATCTTGGTGGTTATCTAAGCAGCTGCTTGGTCTCAGGGGAGCAAATTATGGTGCTCTTTCTCATATGAATATCAAAAATTGTAGATCACAATTTTGTTATCAATCTCAAACCATCAAATGGTAGTGGTGGCATATATTAGTGACAAAGAGGTTTATATTTGTTACAAATACATGATTGATTGATTCCTTTCATATACCATGATTTGATTAATACTTGTTAACCTATGTAACTTGTTAGCATTAGATATTAGTGGCTGATATATACTTGTCTCTAATAAGTAATTAATTCCTTATCAATTTCCATTGGTAAGCTATTAATGGTGTGTTGCATTCATAATATATAAGTTATTAATGACCTATTGCATATAAGGTTCACATGTTTCACATACTAAGTGGTGAATAAGGAACACTTCGAGAAAAATCATTTCTATTAAAATCAGTTTGGCAAGGATAGGAAATTTGATTTGACTTTGGTAGTTTGGTTTCATATTTGATTGAGGATTTATATGGTAGTTTGACATGACTACTTGTTAGAGCTATTGGTCTTGACATTGGCAATCATTGATACTGGCATTTACATATTTGGTTGGAATGATTGATTGGTATATTCGTATATTGACATTGATAGTGGCATTTGTGATATATTCTTGACCTTGGCATATACTTGCATATTTGATGCACATATATATATTTAAGTGGTTTGAATGACAATGGATTCAGGTATATGAACATCTATTCTTGTATATGGTTGGTATTGACATGATTTGATAAGTTTCTGGCACCAATATAGAAATACATCTTTCAATTTACATGTGACATCTTTGGCATATTTTGGTGATCTTAATATAGACATGGTACAATGTGGTACATTTTTTGGTGATTATGATTTAGATTGATGACTTTGTTCATTTGATTGTAGGATGCATGATTCTCATATAATATGAACAAGCAGTATTCCTGATTGGTTTTAGGTACATAGTGATATGGATTAGTTTTGGAATTGATACTTGGTACATGTATACTATCCTTCATAAGGCATTTTTTCTGATGGTTGATACTTTGATGATTGTTGCTTTATGTAGAGATGATTTTTAGGGGGAGCTTTTCATGCTTATTCTTATCCCTGTTTCAACTTGGAATTTTTGGAATTGCTTCAATGATACTATGATATATGATTGTATATTCACATGCATTTTGATTCTCTTGATAGTGACAATTCATACTTTGCAGTCCAGTTGTGTTATTATAGTGACATCTCTTTTTGTTACATTCTAGTGTTATGCATTGTGTTCATCATTGTCAGGGTTGTTTACAGTTTTAGTGACTTTTTCAGTTCAGTTATGGAGCTTTCTCACTAGGGGAGTGCTTACTTTACGATCAAGTATCCCTTTTTCATGTGATGTCAAAGGGGGAGAGAAAGCAAGCATAATGATTGGTTGGTCATTGATTTGGTTTAGAGGTTTTCCATGCTAGAGGTTTGCCATCAATGACAAAGGGGGAGTTTGTTGGCATGCAGGTTTGTCATTGATGGCAAAGGTTGTAAAGGATTGTCATTGATGTCAAAGGTTGTAAAGGAGGGACATGAACATGATGTCAAGAGGTACAAGGTGATACCTTTAGTTGATATCATATTCATTGACCAATTCATATCTTCGTATAAACTAATTTAGTATATTGACATTGAATTGGCATGACATTAATGTCAAAATCAATACGATGATAAGGTGATCTTGTAGCATTACTCTCCTTAGAATATTGTGTGGTATATATATATGTTATATGCAAATACAATTACAATTCTGGAAAAGGTTTCGTTATAAGACTTGTCATTTGTATATCCTCCAATTTATATTTGCAAAGAATGAGAAAACATATTTTAAGGACATGGTGTATAAAGACTTTATTTTTATCCATTCTAAGATAAGGTTTATAAACCTTGTCATAAGCACTTAACACTAAGTGAATAAGGTAGATCGACACATATTATTTGGCATTATTTTTTTTTAAAGTCTTTACAAGGCATGGTTTATTGTCCTCATGTAAATGGTGATTATTATTGAAATACTTATGAGTTTTTGGTTTTGCATTGACTAAGGAATGTATTATGATCACCGACACTATAAGTGTGTTTCCCTAAAAGCTATCATTTTGAAAATAAACCAAGCACAGGTTGTGAACAATCTACTTAGGGTTTGGAAGAAATTTGTTAAGCTTGGTAGAAATAATACGGCAGTAGGGAGGAAAGTTTTTAGGCAGAATCTTGGCAACTATGAGGAGGTTTCTGGAAAAAATTTATGGTCTCAGTTTCGCCGACATTTCTGGTAACATTCTTTCATTGTTTTTAGTCAGTAGCTTGTGTATTTCGTCGACATTTTTTTGACTATGTGGGTTGATTTTGTGTGGTTTGGGTTTCAATGTTCTACTCATTACTTTGAACATTTCAGTTTATATGCATGGTTATGTATATGGTATTTGTCTTTTTTCATTGCATATGTGATAACTGCCATGTAGTGTCGACATGTTGAGTATTTTTTGTTTGGTCTCAATGCATATGTGTTGTCAGTTATAATTTTTTTTGTGCATAGTTTGTGGGTTTATGATTAAGTCTCTCCCTTAATCCTAGTTTGGGTGTAATAAATGAATAATTTATCTTTTTTAGTCCCAAGCAATTTTATATTGTCCATTTAGTTTATTGTTAAGGGAAGTTGTAATTCAGGTATGCAGTTGATAGCAGTTCATTTGCAGTTCAATAATTATGCACATTATTTATGTTATGTTGAACATATTCACATTGTTGTTGATTACAAACAAATGCCAATAGTGCCAGTGAGGCATAAATCTATCAATGAGATAGTATTTCTAGTGAGGCATTTGAAATCTATCAATGAGATAGTATTGCTAGTGAGGCATTTGAAATTTATTAGTGAGATAGTATTGTCAGTGAGACATATCAATCAGCCAGTGAGGTAATTTTATGAGGTGGTTTTTTGCCCCATGAGGGTTTTCCACTCAGGAAATATTGTGTTCTATTTACAATGTCTATAGTTTGTTTGGTCTGCATGAATACATATTAGTCTTGTATCACTGTTTAGAATGATATTCCTTGCTCTTAAGTCTTATTTCCATGAGTTAATGTTTATCATAAATTGCTTCATAATATTGTGTTGGTGCATCTTTGATATTGATCTATTAACTTTAGTTGTCATAATGCCTATCTTAATTCAAAAAAAGTTTCATGATTTTCATATGTGATTCTCTATCTCATGTCAATAGAAGTTTCCTTGATATTCATGTTAGTCTTGTTAAAGGTTTGATTTGATGTCTTGAGTTTAAAATGATTACCAAATTTCTTGATTCAGAGTATGCTTGTTTTCATGATTGTTATGTTTCAAAGTTTTGAAATATTATATCAAAGTCGTCTGGAATTAGTATACCACTAATTCACCCCCCCTCTCAGTGGTATTGTACTCGAACAGGATGGTATAAACTTAGGATTAAATAACATACAAAAAAATGTACACTTAAACTTCTCAAAATTGAAAATGAAGGATGAGTGGAAATTTGACTATAAACATAAAGGTAAGGATACCTAAGTTACTTGAAAATATAGGGTAATTTTTTGAATGCTACAAAAAATTCCCCTACCTTAAAATAAAATAATACATCTTGCCTAAAAATAAATTCAAAGGGATACACAAACATGATAAACTTGATCCATAGACAAAGAAATCCTTCTTAATAGAAATTACCATATTTTGAATTAAAAAATTGATCACCAAATTTTTAGTTTCAAAGAAATTATACAAAATATTCTAATCTTACTGAATTTACAATAAGAAGATTACTTGGGGTATAGTTTTTAACATTCAATGCATTGTTGTACACATAATTTTTTTCCTACTAGAGTTGGTATAGGTAAAAATTTTAAGTGATATCTACACATGTTTCACCTAGATGTGTGGATTTGATTTTTTCCCTTCTTTCCTCTATATGAATCAACTACTATAACTCATTTATCAAGGATTAATAATTTCAATGTTACTTTCTTAAGAAAAGTTCCTACTTGGATATGACAATATGTATCATTTATACATACCTTATTTTTATTTCCTAGGCATAGGTCCACTCCAACCAAGTATATATGTCTTTAATGGAGTTCTTTGTGACCCTTCTCTGAGCATAACTCTACTACTAGCTACACATCTATAGTCGTGATTGAGGTTACTTGTATCACCAAAAATGTATGAGATATTTTTTTTAATCATTCTTCATGCACTAGAGCACACATTTGGGTTTACTTCCACTATGGTAATATAATTCTAATTTCTTTTGATTCAATTCATTTTTTAATTTTTAACTTGATATATAAGTTGTAGTTTCCTTCCTAGATATGCATAAGAAAATTTAAAAATTCAAGAATGAAGGATGAAAAGTAAGAAAGATACATTCTATAATCACTCATACCTCTTTAGGCATGATATAGTTCTACACATCCAAATGAAATATTTATGAAACCTACACTTTGAGAAATTAAATTATCATGAATACAAAAGGAATGAACATTAGTCAAAACATCTAGGAAGTACACTTAGACAAATCTAAAATCCATGTATGATTTTATCAATTAAGAATGAATAAGACTTTAAAAGATGAATGACAATGGTGAGGTAAAAAATATATTACAATTCTACAACGTATAATCACTCTAAATAAAGAAAAACTAAATAAATAAATAAGATGAATCAAAATAAAATAAAACCAAAATTCCCTACCCTACTTGATTAGTGTAATCTTGAAAAATTAAGGATATTAGTAGTGAAGTTCTCATTTCTTTATTTTCTCACTTTATCCAGTAATAAGAGCTTTATGGTCACATTCCTGAACACTGCAAATCTATTCGTAAATTTATAAAGATGAGGAGTTTGAACCACCCAAGTTCATACTCCAAATGGTTTTTAAGAAAAAATCAAGAGATAAGGAAGTTTGTCCTCTACATGCTCTATCCACATCCATATTATTTTGTTTAAATACCCACAATAAATACAATGAGAAGGTTTGTTTTTCTCATTTTTTTTACTATTGAAACCCTTTTTTTCTATTAAAGCACTCCTAGAATATATGAGCTTTAAATCAAGACAAGGATTCATATTTTCTAGTTATACATCATTGTCCATTTTGATGGTATTTAAAATAATTATAATTTTATCTTTCTTACCATCGAATTTGGAATAAAAATATTGAAATGTAAGAGAGGCTTCAAAGATATCATGAATCTTGATGTCATTCATCAAAGAATTATATATATTGTCATGTGTATTATTTTTCTCAATATGTATTTCTGCATCCAAGTTAGAAAATTTGTCAAGTAGATGCACATCACACATAAATTCATAAATCAACATTGCATCGAATGGATTTAAATAAAAAATTATTCAATATATTCATGCTTCTTTAGCTTATTTATTTTTGACTTGTAGAATGCATTAATGCTTCCTTCTCAAATTTATGATGAATAAAATTATTATCAATATTTTTTTATTTTGTATATCACCAAGATCTCCTTCCTTACAATTATACCCATTTTAGTAGTGATATCCAATTTCTCATAATTAACATAATTTTTTCCATCTTCAAACATTGGATTATTATGAATTTTGAAATCCATTAGGGAAGATCCATTCAATTCATACTTATTGGACCCTTCAACACTTTCCTCATAGCCTTAGGGTTGTTGTAAATCTTAAATAATTTGAATAAAAATAAATCACTTGTCTCTTCCAAAAAAAATCTTTCATAAACATCTTGCTCAAGTAATACCATTATTTTCTCCTTTGATATAGGGATAACATACTCACCATTTAGGAAAATTCATGATCTCAAATCCTCAATCAATATTGCCATTACAATGTTGTACTTAAAGTAAACTCATTGATTGCATGTTTCCAATACTCACAAGCATCTCTCTCATTTGCATCAAAAAATTTAGCATCATTATCATGGAATTTGGTGTCACACACCTTAAAATCATTTTTTTTAAAACTGACTACAAATGTACCAACATCACAAGTTGATAATTTATCATATTTGAATATTTTTAATTGCCTGCCATATTAGAGTAATCTTAGGCCAACTCATAATTTCCTTATATATTTTCTAGCTGAAATGTGTTTTTAAACCTCTTCACTTGATGGAGTAGCACCATGTTAGTATCTCTCAAATTCTAAATTAGTTGATTCATCATTCTTTTCAATCATATAATTCACCATTTTTGTAAGGGAAATATCCAACCTTATCATTACTTAAGGACATGTAACTTCTCCATGGTTAGTTATATTATGTAGGCGAAACCTATCATGTAAGATTATTTGTTTAAAAAATTCTAGAAATACAAGCAATAGCATATCATGATTAGATTTAGCTTGTTATTTTTGGATTTGACCATGTAAACATTTTTTTCATCAATTTTTTGAATCACACTCCAAGATCTATCATTAGGATAATCTCACTAGAGAAGACAATTAAAATGAATATTAGGCTAGGAAGATTGAATAGATGGGCGAAGGAGGTGGCACAATACTTAAGTGACCCTAATGGTAGGAGAAGGTAACAAAGGAAGAAAAACAAAAAGAAAATAGGGAAAAAAAATAGAATCAAATTAATTTGAGAATAAATATAATAAAATAGGTATATTTTTGTATTAGTAATAGTTGATCAAAACATGGAATACATATCCTTTGTTATAGACAAGTTTCAATTCACTATGCAGTAGTTACAAGATGTAGGATATTTTCATTATTTTATTGTTCTATATAAAAAACTACTAAATATATATCTTCTAAGCTTTACATAGTTACAGATAATATATGGATATACAAAAGTTATAGACTATATATGCATGTTGGATCTGAGTATAGTAAAATCATGTGATGCTTAACCGTTGCAACTCTAGTTGTAGTCTCCAAGATACTCCCATCTAAATTTCCTATCAGACAATTGTTTGTTTGACCTGACATCCCATATCATTAGATTATCTCCCTCATTCACATGGAGCTTGGCATGGTGGGCCTATTTTTTTTCTTTGCTTTCCCTCCTACCATTTCATCGAAGACCCTTTGGAATTCTCTTAATGCTTTACTACATATTTTTGAGTCTTTGTAGTGCCCCTCAATTTGCCTTCTATTTCTGACAGTTACTTGATATATTTGGACATTATGATACATTGCTCGATTTTGGACTCATTATTATGATGATAGTTGATATTGTTTTATCACTGATGATTATGCTTACCATGCTTAGGAGATCAGTTTAATTGAGTTTGTGGGTTATTACTGTTATGAGCATTATGTTATTAGTATTCGTTTATTTTGCGTCGTTGTATTTTGGTGAAAGGGAACAGTGTCACATCTCTTGATTGTGAGTGCCCTGCGATGCTACGATTTTCCCTTCACGGTGTGTTCGACTATTTTTCTATGTACATGTTCAACCGTGTGGTTTGTTGTAGGTTGCAGGTACTAGGAATCGACTCCACCTGGATTGCCAGGTTTGAGTGTGCCTTATACCCAATAGAGATATTTTTTTTGGAGATGGAATTGGATTCCCCTATGTTGAGCCATCATCTTTGACAAGGATGAGTGTCTGTATGCCATACCATGTTTGTGTGGTTAGTTTGTGTGGGTTCTCGATGTTGTTGTCGTATTGCCTTCCGTTTTGCTTTATGATCAGGTATTGTTGGGTATTCAGTTCATTTGAGCTATTTGTTGATTACTGCTTTGATTGATTTTATATTAAAATAAATGTTTGTTGCAGATAAAAGATATTTGATAATTGAAATAAATATTTAAATACAATTGTAGTTTGATTAATAAAATATTAATAATGTTTATTTAGTTTAATAAATTAAATTATGATTTTATAAGGAAATATTCAAATAAATATATTCTCCAAACAAAATTAAAAGAAAGATTAAATTAATAAATAAAATATATTATAGTGGATTTTTATGTGCAAATAAATAAGGAATTGATTATAAATGAACATTTGGAGAAGTGGTAGTAAAATATGGATGAAAAATTTAATAAAATGAGGTAATAAAAGAAAGAGCATGCGGTAATGGAGAGTGGAGAAGTAGTTAATAGATTAATAAGATTGCTAAAGAAAAGGGGCTTTTTGTTATTCTAGAAAAACTAATTTTGTTCTTGTTGTGAATCTCTTTCTGGTTCTTGAAATATTTTCTTGGGGATTTGGGAAACTTTGAAATTGGGGCATTTTGCAGTGTTGTTGAAGTTCTGGAGTATTTGAAGCTACAAGCATAGAGTGGTGATCTTTGCATCAATTTCCACTTCGTTGAGTGGGAGATACCAGGTTCCTTTCTCTTAGGATTCCATATCTATTTTCCTTATGACAAGAATTTGATTGCTATGCAGTCTGAAAATTAAATTTTCTTTGCTTACTTATAATGAATTGTAACAATTTAGAAATTATCCTTTTCTGAAGATTTTAGGCAACCAATTTGTGTTTATCTACAAATGACTTTATGCTTATGTTGGTTTCAGTTTTCAAACCACGTCGTACTCTGTCAATTTGATCCTCTACATTACTCCTTGGTTAGTCATTAAATCCCCTATACCATACAATTTATGTGGAGTTCTTATACTCAGCGAAGCTCCTATCCTCCTTTTTAAATGTTCTTTTTGTATTAGGAAGGCAGTCGATATTATAGTTTTGTTTGAATTGGGAAAAAAAACCGTGTGGCCATCCTCCTACGTTTCTCTCTTTCTCTGCATTTGGCATCTAAATTAGGAGTATGTCAGTTCCATATCGGCATCTGTTGTAGGTATCCTTTTATTTGGGTGCTATCTTTATACTGCATGCCATGTTCTTTCCATAGGCCGTGGCTTGCCCTTTTTGCTTATTACTATTGCACAAATAGTGCCTACCTCTGTTTGTTTCTATTTTGACAAGGTGTATTAAACTTGTTATCACGTATTGCACGACCTTCTATATGTGATGTTTTGGATGCATGGTATACATACCTGCTGAAAAACGCCGACCTTCACATAGCATTGGAAATCAATAAGTAAAGCGTAGGAATTAATCGAATTTACATGCGAATCGTAATATACGAATCGGCTTAATCTATTATCTGATGGATACAAATTTGTTTGGTAATCGTTCCTTAGAAACTCGGTAATCCTGTGAATTGGAATGATGGTTGATGTATTGTGAATCGATGTGCATGAAGTCTGTGTTTTGATTTAAGCATCATTCAAATTTTAATTGATATCCCTTTCTCATTCCATCATTGAATGCATTGAACTCGGCATACTTCATAAGCTTTGCAGTGGTAATTCGTATTCGATGCAACATATTATATATATAGTAGATAAATTTCATCATTGTCTTCTTTTTTTATTATTACTTAGATAATAGTATGTTGTGACAACAATATTCTGGTAAATTTAAAAGTACATATGTATATATGTATATTTACATATATACATTTATATTTATAAATAAAATGTTGTATATTTTTCTATCGTTGTGATTACAGTATTCGATTAAATTTAAAATACATATGTAAATATATATGTATATATATATTTACATATATATACATTTATATATATTCATTTATGTATATATACATACACGTATGTGTATGGGGTATATCGCAATAGTATGTGGTTGTCCTTATTGTTATTTGACCATGTCAGCAAAACAAAGGAAATAAAGGAAAATATTGTTAGGGCAGAATTAATTTATTTGAATTTAAGTAAATGAAGAATTTGTTTACTTGGAATTGGATTATCTCTTGATTAAGCTGAATAACTAGAAATTTAAAATAGTTGCATTATACATTCATTATGTATTCCATAATTTTATTGTTTTGAGTTGTTTGTATATAGTAAGTGAATGGATATTGATATGGGGATGTCTATGAACTATTGTTCAAAATGTTTAAGTCATAATGTGATGCGGGTATTGAAGTCTTCCAAAGGCTAGAGGGGGGAAATTTTTCTACTTGATGGTTCTATGATTGTTCCTTTTGAGTTGGTTAGTTATGTATTGATTGAGTGCACTAGGGTCATTAGCCTTGCATGATATGTTCTTCATGGTGGTTCGAACTTGTGTGTGGGATGGGTGGTGTGCCTTGCCTAGTCATGTATGTTAATGAGGTTTTTTTAATTGTGAAAGTTGGCCTTGCCCTTTTGATTTTATTGGGTTCCTTGTTGCAGAAGGGGGAGTGGTTCTCAATGGGGGGCAACGCAAAAAATGGAGTCTAGGACAACCCATGTGGAGAGTTTTCTAATCAAGTGAAAACCTAATTAATTAACTAGGGGGTTCGGTAGAATTTTACTTTAACTAAGATTATTGGATGCCTCACCCATGCATGTAGCGCTCATTCAGGCTAAGGATGGGTGGAGAAGGCCTGGTCGAAGAGACAAATTTCTTGCCCCCACGAAAGGATAATTGGTCCTGCATGTGCCACCCTATGGGGTTGGCGTCGAATGTCAGACTATTAGGATAACCATAGATTGGGGTCGACGTCTAGCAAAAGACTATCAGGACAACCCATGCTAGGACCATGCAATGACACTCTCCCCTGCTACAACCTTGCATCCTTTCGACTTGTATTTCCATTTTATATTTGTGAGTGCCTCTAGAAGTAGTGTTACTATTATGTTGTGTTATATTGGTCTTACAAGTTGGAATCCCTTATAGTCTTGTTATGTCAGTTGTTTGCCACCTTATTTTCATTGTGATGGTGGGATCCTTTGCTATCTCTTAGCACAAGGGGTGGACCTTAGGGTTCCACATGGTCGGGTGGAATTTGCATTGTATGCCATTGGGTTCCCTCTTGTTCGTGTTCGTGGTGACTACTCCTAGATTTGAAGACTTCTGCACTTGTGCCAGTTCTTGTGGATTACATTTCATCTATTTGTAGTGTATCATTAATATCTTGTATCATGTATTATACTTTTGATGTACTCTCCTCACATGTGTTAAAGGAGATATTGCTATTCATGATGTAATGATGTAACATTGTAACTTATTGTGGAACTTTCTATTGTAATTGATAAAGCGAATGAAATTGATTTGAATTGTAGCTATGGATGACTTGTTATGATTAATGATGTTACTTCTGACATTAGGATATAGAGATATATGTTTTGATTATGATGAGTAATGTAGCTAGTGAACCTTGAGGGCATCACTTGAATCGAGAAGTACTCAAGATTTGATACCTTGAGGAGTGACTTCTTAGGGTTTAGGTATCTTGAGAAATCACTTCTAAGGATATCTTATATTGAGGAATTTCTTAGTGCATCATGATACCTAAATGCGGTTTGAGATGGCATGATTTAACTTTATGTATATTTAGATATGTTTACCATTCTCATTATATTCTCTTACAATTCAATGTTTGATTCTCTTTTGTAATGGATAATATGATGATCATTATTGCATATGTTAGTTAACTAGATGGCTTTATAATGCTTTATAAGTGACCTGTTATGGATGATTCATATTGTTAGTTTGAATGGTTAATGCAATGAATTATAATTCTTTTCAGTTTGGTTTATGGGATTCTAGTAGTGTAGTGACAGACCTTAGAGGACTTAGGTTAGAATACAAGTTATTGTTTCATTTGTAATATTTAATATGTTTCCACTTCAAAAAAAAATGACCATTTTTATGTTTTGTTAGTGTGTTGTCCTATAATGTCCTGTAGTGGGGCATTACACATGGTATCAAAGCCCAGGTTCTAACACTAGGTACTTTCAGTATATGTGAGAACCCATTAGGTTGTCTTAGTAGTGTAGAATTTGGAAGTTTATGTTTTATCTTGTTGACCTCATCTAACACCCTAAATGTTTCCTTAGTGGTGTCTGTGTAGGACCATTCCTAGAGGTAGGTGTCAAGGTCAAGGATGTGGTAGAGGTTGTGTTGGTGTGCATGGGGCTAATCGCTAGGACTCCCCTCCTCAAAGTTCCCATGAGTCTAATCGTGAGGAAAAATAAAGTTCCCAGAATAATTAGGGAGGTAGAGATCAAAATCTGGGTCAACCAGGATTAGAGGGTGTACAATTACATCACTTACATGAGGAGGTTCTTGCCCTTCTTGGTTTGAGATAGGAGGGTGAATAGTATGTGGTTAGAGAGAGGGAGAGGTCTCCCAGGAGAAAGGAGGTTATTGTAGAGCAGGAGGCAATTTTAGTTGGACATATGAGGGATATTTTGAGAGCTCATCTTCCTAATTTTGATGGGACTGCTAGTGATTTGGAGGTTGAGACATGGTTAATTGATCTGAATAGGTGTTTCTCTAAGCATCCATATGGTAGCAACACCAAGGCTATGTGTGCTATCATGCATCTCTGAGGTTTTTCTTCCATGTGGTGGAATTTGGAGGAGCAGAAGCTCCATTTGCATATAGATTCAGTCTCATGGGAGATTTTCTTAGAGAGATTCAGAGCTCAGTTCTTGTCCAATCATTGGCGGCAGAGTCGTGCGGATGAGCTCCATGAGCTGAGGCAGATGGAAATTTAAGTTGAGCAGTATGAGCAGAGATTTTATGAGCTTAAGCAGTATGCTGGCATAGGTGATGATGAGGGTATGTTAGTAAAAAACTTTATCAAGGGATTGAATGCCCGTATCAGTGGGGTTGTTCAAGTTTTTGAGCTAAAAACCATGGAGGTAGTTGTAGAGAAGGCTCAAATAGTAGAGGAGAATTTTTCCATCTCTTTAGGTGGTCATACATGTGTGTAGATTGGTAGTGCACCTCTAATAGGTTTCAATTCTTGAGGTGGCCAAACTCAGTCAATAGGTCCTTCTGAGAGTCACCATACACCCACTAAGGGTGGTCAAGAACAACTCTAGCACTCATAGTCAAAACATAAGAACTCTCAATCTCAACAGGGTGATAGATTTCAGTCTAGAAAAAATCAGAGCTAGCAGAGAACTCAACATTATCATCCAAATCAGTCAGCTCAAAGTTCATAGTCTATAGCTGGTAGAGGCAGTTTCCAACAATCTAGTACACATCCAGGTGGTAGAGGTTTCGGTAGAGGTACAAGGTGCTTCTCTTGAGGTCAACAGGGTCATATTGCTAGACAATGTCCTTAGAAGTGCACATCTAGATTTAGTTAGAGACCAACAACTTCAAAGCTAATAGTAGGAGATGTAGACGGATCACATAGAATATTTGCAGTGGTTGATAACCACCGGGTCGAGCATTAGGGTACAATGGTTGAGAATTCAGGTGTGTTACAGGGTAGTAGAGTCTTTATTATCTTTGATTCAAGTGCTTCATATTCCTTTATTTCTCCTTCTATAGTGGTACGATGTGGACTGGTGCCAGTGAAGCAGGATGATAAGTGGTAGGTTGAATTGGCCTTTAATGCTAAGGTCACAGTTGAGTCTCTTGTTCGTGGTTGTGGTTTGAGAATTGGTTCTCTTTGCACCATAGTAGACCTTCATATTATTCCCCTTGGGTCTTATGATATTGTATTGGACATGGATTGGTTAGAGGCTCACGGAGCAGTCATAGATTTTCGTCATAAATTAGTGTAGTGTGTAGATGATTCTGGTAGTGAGGTTGAGGTAGTTGGTGTTTAGAGGCCTATTTCCTTGTGCATGATCTCTACTATACAGTTGAGGTGTATGCATCAGGGATGTTAGTTGTTTGTGATTTCAATTAATGATTTGGAGTTAGGGGAGAGTCAAGAGGTGTCTCTTGATAGTCACCCTATCCTGAGGCAGTATGCTTATGTCTTTCCTAGCGAAATTCCAAGGATACCACCTAAGCGTGACATTGATTTTAAGATAGATCCGGTACTTGGAGCTGAGCCTATCTTAGGAGCCCCATACCAGATGACCACTCAGGAGCTTAAGGAGCTTTGATTGCAGCTTGAGAAGTTGTTGGAAAAGGGGTTTATTCATCCTAGTGTCTCTCCTTGGGAAGCGCTAGCAATTTTTGTGAAGAAGGATGGATCCCTTTGATTGTGCATTAATTACCGACAGTTGAATAAGGTGAAGGTGAGGAACAGGCATCCATTGATGAAGATCGATGATCTCTTTGCTCAGATCAAGGGTGCTAGGGTATTCTTGAAGATTGATCTTAATTCAGGATATCATCAATTGTGCATCTTCAAGGTGGACATCCATAAGATCGCATTTCGTACTTTTTATGAACACTATGAGTTCACAGTTATGTCGTTCGGGTTAACCAATGCACTATTTTTGTTCATGAGTTTGATGTATGGTGTATTCTAGATGACATTTTGATCTATTCGAGGAATGTAGAGGAGCATGAGGATCATTTATGTCAAGTGCTATAGTGTCTAAGGGAGAACCAGTTGTATGCAAATGTGGAAAAATGTGAGTTCTTCCAAACAGAGGTGAAGTATTTGGGTCATGTTATCCCTGGTGAGGGAATTTCCATGGATCCTTCAAATATCAAAGCTATTATTGATTGTCCTACACCTACTAATGTTGCAGAGGTTCACATTTTCATGGGTTTTACAGGTTATTATCGACAATTTATATAGGTTTTCTTGAGAAATATAACCCACACCATCATTTCCCTTCAGATAAAAGGGAAGAAGTTTATTTGGTCAGAGCAGTGCCAAGAAGCTTTTCAAACCCTTATGGATAGGTTGACCAATGCACCTATCTTGGCATTTCCTGATCCTACTAGGGATTTTTAGGTTTGTCCAGATGCATCCTTGGAGGGTTTGGGAGTAGTGTTGATGCAGGATGGTCGCGTGATTTCCTATGAGTCTCGCAAACTCAATGATCACGAGCTGAATTATCCTACACATGATCTAAAATTAGTCGTTGTGGTTCATGCTTTGATGAGATGGAGGCAATTTATTTTGGGGCATCAGTTTGAGCTACACAGTGATCACCGTAGTTTGCAGTACATTTTCATGCAACCTAATTTGAATGTGAGGCAGAGACGGTGGATGGAGTTCCTATGTGAGTATGAGTTTGAGGTGAAGTATAATTAGGGAAAGGAAAACATGGTGGCAGATGTTCTTAGTTGGCGAAGATATGCACTTTTGGAAGTGACTCTTGGAGTGGACTTGAGGATTCAGATCCTCACCATACTTCCTACAGATAGTTGGTATCAGGAGGTGAGGACTAAGGTGAAGTCAAGGAGAGTTTGAGGGCATATTTGTAGGACATTCCCTTGATTTAGATGGCCTTTTGAAGCACTTGGGTCATATTTATGTTCCTTCCTCAAGAGATCTTCATACTTTGATCATTTCAGAGGCACATCGGGCACCCTATTCAGCTCATCTGGGTGTCAAAAAGATGCATGTTGATCATCTTCGACAACTATACTTTTGGGCTGGAATGAAGAGGGATATTGCTGATTTTGTGTCTAGATGTTTGGAGTGTTAGAGAGTAAAGGAAGAGCATCGGCATCCTGCAAGTATTTTGCAGCCCCATCTGGTTCTTGAGTGGAAATGGGACATCATATCACTGGATTTTATTGTTGGTTTGCCCATTTCATCCTGTCGGCATGACACCATTATGGTCACTATGGATAGGTTGACGAAGGTGGCACACTTCTCTCCTATCTAATCCTCATACAATGCTTCATTAGTTGCTAGATTTTTCATGGAGGACATATTCAAGTTGCACAATGTTCCTTATAGGATCATCTCAGATAGAGATCCAGTGTTTACTTTAGCTACTTGGATGTCCCTGCAACATGCGTTGGGGACTCAATTGAACTTCAGTTCCTCTTATCATCCAAAGATTGATGGGTAGATCAAGACAGTTAATTAGATCCTCGAGGATATGCTTCAGATGTACGTTATGGATCAACAGTCACACTGGGAGGACTACTTGTATTTGGTGGAGTTTACATACAATAATGGTTATCACAACTCTATTGGCATGTCTCCTTTCTAGGCATTGTATGGTCATCCTTGTCAGACTTGGTTGAGTTGAGATCGTTTGGAGGACAGAGTTCTTCTTGGTCCAAATATTCTTCAAGAGATGGAGCAGCAAGTGATCCGCATTAGGGAGCATTTAGTGGCAGCCCAAGACAGATAAAAGAAATATGCAGATGCTCATAGGGTTGACCATTAGTTCTCATTTGGTGACTGGGTATTCCTATGGATACGTTTGCGAAAGAGTCTGATCCATTACAGAAAAGGCTCTAAGCTCACATTGCTCATTGTTGGGCCTTTTGAGGTGTTGGAGAGGATTGGTCCAATAGCTTACCACATTGCTTTGTTGCCCAGTCTGTCGCGCATTCATGATGTGTTTCACATTTTTGTGCTCAAACCTTACTATCAAAATATATCTCATGTCCTTGGTTGGAATGCCTTACAAGTAGAGGACAAGCAGCTGTCTTTGGAGCATGTGGGTGTCATTCAGCATAGACGATGCACCCTTAGGGGTCGAGACATCGCGTAGGTTAGGGTCCAGTGGGATCCGAACGATGAGTCTTCTGCTACATGGGAAGATGCAACCAGGATGAGAGAATTATACCCACATTTATTTGCAGGCTTCTAGGAGTAAGCCTAGTTCTAGGGGGGAAGATGTAGTGCCCCTCAATTTTCCTTCTATTTCTAACAGTTACTTGATATATTTGGATATTATGATACATTTCTCAATTTCATACTCATTACTATGCTAATAGTTGATACTATTTTATCACTGATGATTATGCTTATACAATGCTTAGTAGATTAGTTTAATTGATTTTGTGGGTTATTATTGTTATGAGCATTATGTAATTATTGGATGTATGCTCTTAGCATGTTATTGGTATTCATTTATTTGCATCGATGTATTTTGGTGAAGGGGATCAGTGTCGCATCTATCGCTTGCAAGTGTCTTGCGATGCTACGAATTTCCCTTCATGGTGTGTTCGATTGTTTTCTATGTACATGTTTGACCATGTGGTTTGTTGAGGTTGCAGGTACCAAGCATCGACTCCACCTAGATTTCCAAGTTTGAGCGTGCCTTATACCCAATGGAGATAGTTGTTTTGGAGATGTCATCAGATTCCCCTGTGTTGAGCCATCATCCTTGACGAGGATGAGTGTATGTATGTCATACCCTGTCTGTGTGATCAGTTTGTGTGGGTTTTCAATATTGTTGTTGTATTGCCTTTTGTTTTTCTTTGTGATCAGGTATTGTTGGGTATTCGGTTCATTTGAGCTATTTGTTTATTACTACTTTGATTGATTTTATATTAAAATAAACGTTTGTTGTGCATAAAAGATATTTGATAATTTAAATAAATGTTTAAATACATCCATGGTTTGATAAATAAAATATTAATAATGTTTATTTACTTTAATAAATTAAATTATGATTTTATAAGGAAATATTAAAATAAATATATTCTCCAAACAAAATTAAAAGAAAGATTAAATTAATAAATAAAATATATTATAGTGGATTTTTATGTGCAAATAAATAAGGAATTGTTTATAAATGAACATTTGGAGAAGTGGTAGTAAAATATGGATGAGAAATTTAATAAAATGAGGTAATAAAAGAAAGAGCATGCGATAAAAGAGAGTGGAGAAGTAGTTAATAAATTAATAAGATTGCTAAAGATAAGGGGATTTTTGTTAATCTAGAAAAACTAATTTTGTTCTTGCTATGAATATCTTTCTGGTTCTTGAAAGCTTTTCTTGGGGATTTTTGTTGTGTTGTTGAAGTTCTGGAGTGTTTGAAGCTACAAGCACGAAGTGGTGAGCTCTGCATCAATTTCCACTTTGTCGAGCAGGAGATACCAGGTTCCTTTCTCTTAGGATTCCATCTTTGTTTTCCTTATGACAAGAATTTGATTGCTATGTGGTCTGGAAATTAAATTTTCTTTGCTTACTTATAATGAATTGTAACAATTTGGAAATTATCCTTTTCTGAAGATTTTAGGCAACCAATCTGTGTTTATTGGAAAATATCTTTATGCTTATGTTGGTTTCAGTTTGTAAACCATGTTGTACTCTGTTGATTTGATCCTCTGCATTACTCCTTGGTTAGTCATTTAATCCCCTATACCATACAAGTTATGTGGAGTTCTTATACTCAGCGGTGCTCCTATCCTCCTTTTAAATGTTCCTTTTGTATTAGGAAGGAAGTCGATACTATATTTTTATTTGAATTGGGAAAAAAACCCTATGGCCATCCTCCTACATTTCTCTCTTTCTTTGCATTTGGCATCCAAATTAGGAGTATGTCGGTTCCATATCGGCATCTTCTGTAGGTATCCTTTTATTCGGGTGCTATCTTTATACCGCATGCCAAGTTCTTGCCATAGGTCGCAGCTTTCCCTTTTTTCTTATTACTTATGCACAAACAATGCCTACCTCTATTCGTTTCTATTTTGACAAGGTGTATTAAACTTGTTATCGCATATTGCACGACCTTTTGTATGTGATGTTTTGGACACATGGTATACATACCTACTAAAAAACACCGACCTTCACTTAGCATTGGAAATCAATAAGTGAAGTGTAGGAATTAATCGAATTTACATGTGAATCATAATATTCGAATTGTCTTTATCCATTATCTAATGGATACAAATTTGTTTGTTAATTGTTCCTTAGAAACTCGATAATCCTGTGAATTGGAACAATGGTTGATGTATTGTGAATCGATGTGCATGTAGTCTATGTTTTGATTTAAGCATCATTTGAATTTTAACTGATATCCCTTTCTCATGCCTCTATTGAATGCATTGAACTCGGTATACTTCATACGCTTTGCAATGGTAATTCGTATTTGATGTGGCATATTATATATATATGTATAGTAGATAAATTTCATCGTTGTATTCTTTTTTTATTGTTACTTAGATAACACTATGTTGTGACAACAATATTCTGGTAAATTTAAAATTACATATGTATATATATATACATACATATGTATATTTACATATATACATTTCTATTTATAAATACATTGCTGTATATTTTTCTATCGTTGTGATTACAACATTCGGTTAAATTTAAAATACATATGTAAATATATATGTATGTATATATATATATATATATATCTATATATATTCATTTACGTATATATATACATATGTATTTTACACGTATGTGTATGGGGTATATCGCAATAGTATGTGGTTGTCCTTATTGTTATTTGACCATGTCAGGAAAACAAAGGAAATAAAGTAAAATATTGTTAGGGAAGAATTAATTTATTTGAATTTAAGTAAATGAAGAATTTGTTTACTTGGAATTGGATCATATCTTGATTAAGCTGAACAACTAGTAATTTAAAATAGTTGCATTATATATTCATTACGTATTCCATAATTTTATTGTTTTGAGTTGTTTGTATATAGTAAGTGAATGGATATTGATATGGGGATGTCTATGAACTATTTTTTAAATGTTTAAGTCATTATTTAATGTGGGTATTGAAGTCTTCCAGAGGCTAGAGGGGGGAAATTTTTCTACTTGATGGTTCTATGATTGTTCCTTTTGAGTTGTTTTTTGATGTATTGATTGAGTGTATGAGGTTCATTATCCTTGCATGATATGTTCTTCACGGTGGTTTGAACTTGTGTGCGGGATGGGTGTTGTGCCTTGCCTAGTCGTGTATGTAAATGAGGTTTTTATGATTGTGCAAGTTGGCTTTTCCCTTTTGATTTTATTGGGTTCCTTGTTGCACAAGGGGGAAGTGGCTCTCAATGGAGGCTGATGCACAAAGTGGCATCTAGGAAAACCCATGTGGGGATTTTTCTAATCAAGTGATAACCTAATTAATTAACTGGGGGGTTTGGGTAGAATTTCACTTTAACTAAGATTATTGGATGCCTCATCCATGCATGTAGCACTCATTCAGGCTAAGCATGGGTGGAGAAGGCTTGATCGACAAGACCAATTTCCTTGTCCTCACGAAAGGATAATTAGTCCTGCATGTGCCACCCTATGGGGTTGGCGTCGAATGTTAGACTGTTAGGACAACCATAGATGGGGGTCGGTGTCTAAAGAAAGACTATCGAGAAAACCCATGCTAGGACCATGTGATGACATTCTCCCCTGCTACAACCTTGCATCCCCTTGACTTGTATTTCCATTTTATATGTGTGAGTACCTCTAGAAGTAGTGTTACTATTTTGTTGTGTTATATTGTTCTTACAAGTTGGAATCCCTTATAGTCTTGTTATGTCAGTTGTTTGCCACCTTATTTTTATTGTGATGGTGGGATCCTTTGTTATCTCCTAGCACGAGGGGTGGACCTTAGGGTACCACAGGGGCAGGTGGAATGTGCATTGTACGTCATTGGGTTCCCTCTCTTGTGTGTGTTCATGGTGATTACTCCAGGATTTGAAGACTTCTACACTTGTCCCAGTTCTTGTGGATTATATTTCAAGTATTTATATTGTATCATTAATCTCTTGTATCATGTATTATACTTTTGATGTACTCTCCTCACATTTGTTCAAGGATATATTGCTATTCATGATGTAATGATGTAAAATTGTAACTTATTATAGAACTTTCTATTGTAATTGATAAAGCTAATGAAATTGATTTGAATGGTAGCTATGAATGACTTTTTATGATTAATGATGTTACTTATGACATTAGGATTTAGAGATATATGTTTTGATTCTAATGAGTAATGTAGCCAGTGAACCTAGAGGGCCTCATTTGAATCGAGAGGTACTCAAGATTTGATATCTTGAGGAGTGACTTCTTAGGGTTTAGGTATCTTGAGAAGTCACTTCTAAGGATATCTTATCTTGAGGAATTTCTTAGTTCATCATGATACCTGAATGTGGTTCGAGATGACATGATTTAACTTTATGTATATTTAGATATGTTTACCATTCTTTTTATATTCTCTTGAAATTCAATGTTAGATTCTCTTTTGTAATGGATAATCTGATGATGATTATTGCATATGCTAGTTAACTAGATAGCTTTATAATGCTTTATAAGTTACATGTTATGGATGATTCATATTGTTAGCTGGAATGGTTTAATATTATGAATTATAATTCTTGTCGGTTTAGTTTATGGGATTCTAGTAGCGTAGTCATGGACTTGAGGACTTAGGTTAGAATATGATTTATTATTTCAGTTGTAATCTTTAATAAGTTTACACTTCAAAAAAAACTTGTATCATTTTTATGTGTTGTTAGTGTGTTGTCCTCTAGGGTCCTGTGGCGGGGCATTACAACCTTCATGGTTGTTGTGCCAAGTGTGCCCATATATTATCTCCCATTTGTTAACTATGACCCATGCCATCTCCAATTAGTTTCATAAACTTGGCCATTGAGATTTCCATAATAATTGTGACCTGCAAAATAATATTGAGAAATGTGAGTCTTTTTGAAGTCTTAGTAAGTACCCTCTTACAACCCATGAATTTATCCTCATTCCTTGCCTTCCAAATGTGCCATAAAATTGTAGTAGAGAGGCAATCCCAAAATAATTTGCATCCATTATTTAGTTTCCCATTATTGATTAACACATCTTTCTAAATAGTCCTATCATCTTTATCCCAAATTATTAGTTCATTACAAAAAATATTCTAGATTTATTTTGCATTAAAACAATAAAAAAAGATATGCATCATAGATTTAGGAGTTCAATAGATATTGAAAATATCCACATGTTTGTGGTTAGTTTTAAATGGAGCTTTATGAAGAAGAACGAGTCCTTAGGCTCCTTAACATTATGCCACATAGAATTAAATATTTTTTTCCAATCTTTATCGGACAGTAAGATCCACCAACATTTATTAAGATCTCAGTGGTAGAAACAATACTGATTAAAGAATTATAAATTGTGTTATCTTTGATATCAGGTAGGGAAGAACCATCCTTCCATTTAAGGTCACTGGTTATATCTATGTATTCATTAGTGCTCTGGGTGAAACTGACTTCTTTTCAAGCTTCCTAGAGGGTGGTGTAAGTTCTTAGATTTTCTAATGGGATGTTAAATTAGAGGCCAAATTGTTCCATCTTTTTAACTGTTCATTGGTCAAGATGTTCTTGAAGGTATGAATAAATTTTTTAGCCCATTTTTTAGCTATACACCCCTATAGAAGAGTAAGGGGCTTGATATTATGCTCCAAGTTCCACCAAATGGAACTATATGTTTGACATTTAATTTACTGTTTATGGATACTTTATCAAGGCTAAACTCCACATTATGTTTAATTAATTCCCAAACCTTTCAAAGGCTTTTGAAGACCAAAGAACCTACTAGGGAAATTGTGTGTTTGTTAATGAGAATATCACTTACTGACAAATTTTTCCATGCCTTAGCTTGTTTAGGAGCAACAACCTATATGTTGCTTCTTACCAAAATCTTCTAAGGCTCATTGCCCACCAGGGCTTTGATTATCCATTTGGCAGCCAACACAATACCATGTAGCCTTAGATCTTTTGGCCAATCCCACCATGCATTTTGTCAATACAACACCATTCCCACTTCACTACATGCTTTATTTTCCCCTTTCCATCAGATCATAGGAAGTTCCTTATTTTATTGAATCTCATTAACTTGATAGATGTTAAAGAACCAAACAGAAGAAAAGTAAATGCTATATGAGGATAGGACCTCTTGAAAAACTTGTAACCTAACTGCTAGAGACAGGTACTACCTATTCCATCCTTCAATTTTTTTCTTGATTTTGGATATGATCTATAACCACATTTCCTTTAAATTGGAACTAACAACAAAGGGGATCCAAAAGTACCTTACTTTTTTGGGGGGACCTCCCTATAGGAAGTCATACTTCTTGATCCATTCAAGTGGGGACTCTTCCCACCCCACAATGATGGATTTAGTATTAGAAATTTTGGTACATGATGCTTTGCAAAAAAGGTTGATCTTTTCCAACAAATAATCCATGTTGTTTTTTTCTAGTTCCAAAAAGATAGTAGTATCATCTACAAATTGGATGTTAATTAGTTCATTTTGATCCGAGAGTCTTATGCCCCTAACCCTAGGTGATAAGGTGTGCTCCCTCAACAAGTAATATACAGCATCTGATGCAATAACAAAGAAGGTTGGTGCTAAAGGGAAACCTTGTATAATGGAACTTTCAAGGTTGAATTCATATAAGAGTGAGTCATTCACATTTGCATGTGCAAAAACATCCTTTAAAAGTGTATCCACCATGTTGTAGAACACAGTAGGAAATCCAAAGGCTTCAAGGGTTTCCTTTAAAAAGGACCATTCAACCTGTCATATGTTCTTTTGAAGTTTGGTAGGAGCATGTCTGCATTCTTCTTAGAGTATCTTACCCACTCCATAGCCTCCCAACTTGTAATCAAATTTTCCAAGATGTACAGGTTCCTTTGATAAAGCTAGTTTGAGTACTATTATTGAATTTGGGAAGAACATTGACAAGTCTTGGGGAAATCGCCTTGGCTAGTATCTTACAGGATAAATTCACTAAAGTTATTGGCCTCCAATTTCTTATCAAGGATTTATCTCCCCCTTTTGGTAATAGTTTAATGATACCTTTATTGATTCTCCTCCCTAGTGAGCCTCTATCTAGAGCTTCCAAGTAGACTTTTAGCAAGTCCTCATAGATCCAATTTGAAAATGTTTTATAGAATTCCATAGATAACTCATCACTCCCTGGAGATTTATCATTGTTCATGGAGAGGACGACATTCTCAATTTCATCTTCAGCTATGCCTATAGCTATCCTTGAGGCATCTTGCTTAGAAATTTTCCTTGGAATAACTCTTTTGATGAATTCTCTAACTTTATGACTAACTTCATAAGTGAATAGGATTTTAAAGTATATTTGGAATTGTTTCAAAATTTATTCATGGGAGGTAAATAGGCTTCCATCATTCCATATTTGGCCTATTTTCTCTTTGATTTTATTTTCCTTTATATATCTAAAGAAGAATTTAGATCATTTGTCACCATAGTTTAACCAGTTCAGCTTGGCCCTCACTTTTAACCCTTGAATCCTATGAGCCTAGATTCTTCTTAAGCTTTTTTTTGGAAAGATCAAGTTCCTCACATAATCTTTCATCCTTTGGATCCAAATGGACCCTAGACTCTGCTAAAAACAACTTATCTTGGAGATCATTCTCTTCTCTCCTATTGTCTATTGCCTTTTTCTTTCCTATAGTTTGGAAGATTTTTCTCCAACCTTTTACATTTTTTTCCCATCTTTCAATGACACTCAAGTCCTTTAACATCTATTTATTTATCTCCTTAAGAGTAATGATGGAATCCCTACAGTCATTGTCATTTAGAAGATGAGTATTGATGATAAATCATGTTCTCCTTAATTTTTCCTTGGGTCTTCCTTTGTTGGTAACTAATCTTTCCCTTATAGGGTGATGTCCAAAAGAGTATAAGGATATACACTCACTTTAAGACCATCATTATTTGGAATAAAATTGAATAAATCCTTATCAGCATAAACTCTATTCAACTTGTAGTAAATCCTTTTGCCACCTTTTTGGGTATTGCACCAAGTAAACCATATCCTTTTACAATCCTTCCTCCCCCTTCTATAGGTTCAAACATATTTAACTTAGCCTTCAGTCTTTACCAAAAAAGTTTTTCACTACCTTTCCAAATCATGTCTATCCCACCCACTTATCTTCAAGATGCTCCACCATGTTAAAATCCCCCCGATCTAAGGAACATCCAATAGGTTGGTAAGCCATTGTTAGAGCCTTATTCTATCTTTATGATCATTGGGGGCATTTATAGAAAATATTCCAACTATGTCCTCTCCTCTTTCCATGGTGATCCACACCACCTTGTTACAAGGGTAAGTGCCATGGTTAGTTATATGTTGAGACTAGTGGTTGGAGATGAGAATAGCAGCACCTCCCCTCCCCTTTTCATGCTTCATGGTATAATATGAAGAACCCTTCCAAATGAATCTTAAATTTTTATCCAGTGTGAAACTAGTAGCTTTGGTTTCTTGGAGGAAAATAATGTCCTTTTGTTTCTCAAGGTTAAGAAACCTCCTTACAATGTATTTTTTTTCAAGGGACTCAAGACCCTTGACATTCCATGATATGCAGCTAACATTCATTTTAAACATTCATAGAGGATGCATCTTGTTCACACTTGAATTGTTCAAAACATTTTGGTAACCTTTCCTCAACTTCTAGCCTTTTTGAAGTAGGAATATGAATTACAACTCATGTATTTTTCCTTTTGTTTTTGGCTAGCTACACTCCCCCTCTACCCATAAATAAGGATTTTCCATATTTCCTAGGTCTTCCTAGGCTAACTCGGGGCTTAGGAGATTGCTCTAATTATAAATCAATGATATTCTCATTTTCTTCACATCCTATTATGTTCACAGTTGGTAGCAAGCTCTATATTTTGGCTTGTTTTTATTTTTCTTGTCCCCTTTAGGTTTTTGGGGTTTGTCTTTATTTCCCCCTTTAATCTCCTCTTGGTTTAGGGAAACTTCAAGATCCAAATTAGGACCTAATTCCTCTCGTAGATTAGAGGAATCTAGATCATTAATATCATGAGGGTGTTGGTTTAATCCTTTATTGGCATCAATCTAGTTATAATTTTTTTCTGTCTCAAACTCTTGTTCAAGAATGGATTTGATGGTTTGGTTGGGAACTACTAGGGTTCCATATTTTGGTGGGGGAGTCCTAAGTCCTACAGAGCCTCCAATTTTAGTAGCCACCATTTTATTATCAGCATTTGAGGCCTCAACAAATTCAAGAGTTGGGGTATCACTACCACCTAATTTGTTTCCCACTAATTCCTTAGCCTTGAGGATGCCAATCTATTTATTTGAGACTTGAGGGTTGATAATATCAAGGTGCTTATCCTCAAATTTTGAGACTAGGTCCTCCACTAAGGATGCAATCCTACTACCCCCAACCAAACTACCATCCTCCAACCTATCTACAATTTGATTGTTCCTTTCTAAGTTGGATTTGGAAGAGCCTCTTTTTAATTGAAAATCAGACTCCTTGGGGGAAATTTTTTATTATTAGATAATTTCTTTAGGTAGTATTCCTCTATGCTTTTTTATAATTTTTTGCTTAGCAATTTATTGTGCATTAAATTTTTTTATTAATAAAACATCATCAATAGGGATTGAGCGGGAGGGAGAGCCAGGAGGCATCAAAGATTCCCCCATCCTACTTGGAGATGCGGTTGTAGCATCATCTTGGGTCACTTCAATATCTACATCTTCATCTTCTAGGATGCCAAAATAGTTTTTTAGGTTTATCATAATGGAATCCATGTGGGGGGATTGAGAGGGGTTAGGTTCTCTCGAGAGGTCTACCCCCATAGCATGCATCTTTCACCCCTAGAGAAGGATTATTATCACTCTCAAACAAATTAGGGTTAACATTCTAGATCAAATTAGGCTCAAAGTCATGGACACACTCATCCTGGGTGGGAAAGGGCTCCACATGAGCTGGTGAGTGGTTGGCATTAGTGATAGAATCATGATTTGCTCCAACTAAGGAGCGAGGTTTTCCAAATTAGGGTTTAACCCAATATTTCTTGTTGAACTTGGCTTCAATTTCCCCTTATTTGGTTTCCTTTGAATTATGGGGTAGTTCTTTTGAATATGCCCCTCTTTCATGCATAAATAATATGTGTTAATACCTCCTGAAACTTATAGTTGGAAAGTAAAATGGCTATTATCATCATTGATTTCAATTTTTCCAATGATTTCTACCACGAGCTCTAAGGAAACTAGGGCACAAGCATCCAAATGAGGGAGGGAAGCTTTTGCTTCATCCACTCGTACTATTCGACCAATTGGATAAATCAATTATAGAATACATTTCTAGTATTCGGGGGAGAGAGAGATTCTTCACCACCACCCATCTAGGGAATGACAACATAAGGACCTCCTCCACATTGGTCATAGGGGACCATGACAGGGCTCAAAAAGTACAACCCCATATTCCAGTAGGGTTTCAATAGAGTTTTCTCTTGCATAGTATGATCTTTCAAAAAAATAATGAATAAACCACGTTGTATCATCCTACAAAAACTTAACTATATACCAAATTTATTGGCTCAAACATTTGAAAACCATGCATCTAAAAATTTCCTGGTAGGGATTTTTTTAATGTTTACAGTCATTAGGAAGATGGCAATATCTTTTAACCTAGACCTTTCAGTGTTTATGACCTTTTTCATTTCAGGGTTAGGAACAAGTTTCAAATTTTGAGGGCCTTCAAAGGGATGCTTACCTTTCTCGCCTCCATTGGCTCAAGGCCACACTCCTCCCCTATGAGCACAACCGATAATTTTTCTTCTTCCGGAATTGTAGAACCTCTATCCACAAAAATTTCTTTGAAGGACTTTACTTGATTATGTCGGGTTTCAATTATTTTTCCCCCATTTGCAAGGGGTTCAAGGGGATCCATACCTCATTCATTAATTCTTAGAGAAGCCGAGAGCCCAAAAAAATATAGGTCATAAATTGTCCTTAAACCAATAAAGAAGGAAAGCATGCAAATGCACTTAACACAATCCAGAGATAATCACAAACACACTGAGCCACATTGAAAGACAATAAATGTGAATAGATTAAGGGTGTACAAGGCCACCCATGAGATCACAAACCTCTGTGGGGGAGAGCTTGGCCTCCTCCACCCATTCACTTGTAGGAGATCAATGCATTGTTTTTCTTCTCAACATCGGATCCAAATATTAGAATTTTGTAAAATTTTATTTTTTCAAATAGGTATATTATTGAATATTATAAATATTATAATAAATATAAATGAAAAAATCAATTTCACATTCAAAATAAATAAGTGAGAAAAACCTTACAATAATCTAATTGAAAAAAAGTTTGTGTACATATATGTAATCATACATATGTGTGTATATATCATAAAAAAACCCAAACATCACAAGAAAAAATTAAGAAATCATAACACAAAAATACAATTAAACAACTTAGAAACAAACTAAAAAATATTAAAATATAAGAAATGTAAAATATAAAAATAAACTATATGAATTTACATATGACTAGATGACAAAGCTAAAGGAATTTAAAATTCAAGTAAAAAAATATGAAAATGTCATCCTTGATTTTCTTCTATTTCTTATTTTCTTTTCTTTTTCATTTTTCATTTTTCTTACTATATTACCTTCTTCTATCCTTAGGGTCACTTGAGACCGATTAAACCTCCTTCCCTATTTATTTAAACTTTATTGCCTACTATTCATTTGAACTATCTTCTCTAGTCAATTCATCTTGATGATGGATGATGCAGTATGATTTGAAACATTGATGAAAAATATTTGCATGGTTAAATCTAGAAATAACAAATTAATTTATCAAATAGGCTCATTTGATTATCTTCTTATTAGTATAAATTAAAATAATTCTTCTCAAAAATCTTAATTCTACCCAAATCACATCAAGAATTCATTCTCTAGTTCAACCTATGAATGTATTGAATTTAGTGGGAAACAAATATACCATGGACATGTTACAACTTGAAATATGTTAAAAAAAAATGGCAAGAAAAACCCTCAATATTAATTTAAATTTTTATCATCAATCCTTTATAAATTTGTATGTGATAAAAAAAAAATTCTAATATGAGCAGACAATATGGATAGCTAATTGCATGCATTCACAAGATTTGGTATAAACCTTTAGGTATACACACTAGGCTTTCCATTAAGATGAATTTCCCCTTTATGTTATATCATGTACTTTAAAATAGTTAATAGATAAGCCTCATTCTCAATGATTTTTGACACAATAAATAGATATTTTACTGTGCATACTTGTGTGTTTTCTTTGTTCTTATTTTTTCTTGAATATTTTGTAATTTTTTATTGTTTTCAATTTTATAATTTTATATTCTAAGGATGATAAATTTTAGCAAGTTTGAAGCCAATTTAAACATTTAGAATAGCAATTCCTACCTATGAACTATCTGAATATTTTAATTTGATGCTCTACTTCTAGCATCATTTTTTTATGTGGTTTTTGACACATTAACATTCATGTGGGTTTGGGAAGACCATTTGGTGAAGTGGTGGGGTTTCTTTCCTTTAGGACCAACAACCAAGGTTCAATCCCTGCGAAGTCACTCTGTCACATCAACAATGGAGTGTTTACCTTGATGTTAGGGGATACCCTTTGGTGAAATGGTGGGGCTTCTTACCTTTAGGGCCAACAATCAAAGGTTCAATCCTTACACATTTATAAAAAGGAGAAAATGGTAATGGAGTGAAACCTAGCGGTGACGAAGCAAAACCCTGTGGCTTGTAATGACGATGGTGTGGATATTTCCTATTGCACAACCAACTGAGAATATGACTCTGATGAAGATAAATATGGTGGGGGAAAGTCTAAAGAATATGAATGGATATTTGGGAGAATGAGTGGTTCAAGAAGGAGGATGAAATTATCCTTCAAATTCAATTAGAATCTCGTTTAAAAGCTCATAGGCATGTAGACAGTGAAACAAAGAAAAATAGGTTAGGTGGGGTTAAATGTTATGAAAGGGGGTTCACCACAAAGAACATATTTATCTAATTTCATTCAAGGAAATGAGATCCAGACAATGAGATGACTAACAACCAAAAGGTGAGTCAAATCAAGGTATGAATCAACAAATTTCCTCTCTAAGAAAGGATAGGGGGGTGGGTGCATGGAAATGGGTAGCAATTTTGTGGACACCCTCCAAATTTTTTTTTGAAAATCTATAACGTGAGCACATTATAACGCGCTCGCATTATGGCTCGTTATGTCGAGCTTGAGGCTTGGCAACTACAAACTGATAACGTGATCGTGTTATAATGTGCTCATGTTATTGACTGTTAAAAGTAAAAAAAGAAATGCAAATTTGTCATTAGCATTTCAACTGATTTTTTTTTGCAGTCGTGGCCAAAACACTCACAATTTCGCGCTTGCGTTCTAGGAGGATCAATTCAACAAAATTCTTCACCAACAATTGATATTTCTTTGCAACGATGGTGCCACGACGATGAGGAGCTATGAGAGGTAAGGATTCTATGGCTTTTGTTTTGAATTTGTTATATATTTGATTGAATTTTTAGGAGATGCAAATCAACCTACAAACCCTCAAAATCCTCAACAAGAGGACCAACCAAATCCTCAATAGGAAGACCAACCACGACATCAACCCCCTCCTGGCACTCAACAAAATTTAATGAGTGAAATTGAGAACAACAAAAAGAAAATTAAGGATTTGATCAGTAGATTGAGTGATCCAAATGGTTCAACCGCAAAAAGAATGACCCTAGAAAATTCATTGAAATATATGTTAAAAAATGTAGATTCAATTAGCAAACAATTAACTATATGGCAAGATAGGAGGCAGGTGGCTAGGGATTATTATGCAAATAAACTATCATACAAGGATGTAAAGGATTTAAAAATTACAAAAGGTGATTTGTGCTCATTATTCACCGACCCATGCACAAATGAAAATCTTACCCTCAATGTGAAGAGGTTTCCTATCCATTGGTGCCACCACCAATAGATTAGGGACCAATTTTATGATAGGTGGTACATGGTCTTCAGTTACCCACCGTGCAACAATTGCGAGGTCCCACAATATTTCCTTAAGAAACTATATAGTGAGTTCATATTGAAAAAGATCCCAAATTATTTTGATATGAGGGATTTCTAGGAGAGAGGTGGGGGATCAGCTCAAGATAGACCTGGTGCACAGCTGGATCCTACGCGGCAAGGTAGATGAGCTCTCACTAGGCCACCTCATGAGCACGTTGTTATGCCTTTTGTCGTGAAGGAAAGTGTTGATGTAGAGACATTGTAGGTGATCAACACTTTGACCCAGAGTGTCATCCATCATACTAGCCCTATTCTACAATGCCATCCAGGGGAGTCTTCGAGTGGTGACCTTCGAACACATGTGTGTCAATCTTGCGGGGCTACTTGTTCATATGACCCCACCGACACTCAGGAGACTAGTACGCAGGATCTATCTGCAGCTATGGAGATGGAGAGGGCAGTTGAAATTTTGCATCAGGCATATGGCATTGATAGTTAGGTAAAAGTTAGTGCATGTTCATTGAATTTAATTTATTAAATTTCGATTTTGAAATGCAAGATTAACTAAAAATGTTTTATGATTTTAATAAAATTGCAAGGTCATAGTGTTGAGACTAGATACACCGGCCCCCCACCAACTTATTTCTACAGTAAACCTATCACTAGGGTATGTAACTAGTAAACAATTATAAATTTATTGCATGTTAATAGCATTGTTTTACGAATGGTAATTTAATATGCAATTTTGGATGTTGAACAGACTAATATTGGAGGTTTTGATGGAACACTTCCCAGTGGTGGTGGATTTACTCAAACTAACACGGAGGTAATAGAATAAAGAGTTTAACTAATGAATCAAGTACTTAATAGATTTGTGTAGTTTATATGCACATCGTTGATTACGTTGAATAATTTGTTGTTTTATTTTCAGATTTTGCATGATGATACACCTCCGAATGTGACAAGGGCAATGGATATTGCTGTGACATCTACTATACAATCCTTGATGGCTCTGATAGGATAGGTATGAGGCAAATTAGTAAATTTCAATTTAAATTTGTTGTTATAGATGTTAGTTAGTGAAAAATCAAACCATTATTGATTCACGTAGTTTAATTTCTATTTGTATGGTTTATACAGGGCTTGAGCATGCCTGAGCATGGGTAGGAGAATATTTCCCTCATGGAGAGAGATCGTGAGATGGTGGTAAGTGATTATTTTTTCAAATATATCATTTTTTATAATGTAATTTCTATATATTCATGTCTTTACTTCTTATTGTAACAATTAAAACTTCACAATGAACTAAACCCTAGGAGGAGGAGTAGGAGCACTCCTTGAGCGTAGCAAAAATGAGTGACAAACCTATCGCCATCCGATCGAAAAGGAAAGGGAAATATTTTATTTCCAAAGCATGGAGAGCAATGATTTTTGATTCCATGGCCCTTTGTTGTATGCCTACATGGTAGTTTTGTACATCTTTTTTATTGGACATATTTGACATTGTATGCCTATATGGCATTCTCGTAAGCCTATATGGCTATTTGGTACATATAATTCATACTTATATCGACATATATTGATGTGTGCCTACATGGCTATTTGGTTAATACAAATATATTTTATCGATGCATGTCCATATTTGCATTCTAAATTGATGGTTCAATAGATATAAGTTACATGTATTCAAGTGTATACTTTACAACTTACGTGTATACTTTCTGACTTACGTGTGTTCAAATGTATACTTTGTCACTTACGTGTTTTCATGCGTATAACTTGTATTTGTGCATATAGTTTATAGCAGGTATGAAGCCATTATCATTCTCTATCGGTTCTTCATGTATCCACTCCCCATTAACGGTTGCCTCATGACCTTCATGAAACCAAGCACTTATCTCATTTTTGATAGAAGAAATGTATGAAGATTTATCTTCCTCCTTATGAACCATTCATTATCATGAGAGATGGGTTCTTGTGAACCACTCCTCATGAATCATGGGTTAATGATTTTGACTTGTAAAACTACACGATTGAATCCTGATAGCAATATCACAATATTTATATATCTAAATGTGTTATTTTCTTCAGCTAAAATTTGCACTTATACTTATGTGATTGATGTATGTTTGTGTATGGGATCATAGTAATTTCTATTTGATAATTCTATTGTGTCTTTAAGGTTTATTTATTAAAGGGTGCATGAAACAAGTTTTAAATCCTTAAAAATATTTGAATTTCTTAGGTTTTTCTATTTGTCTAGTCTAGGCTCCGAGCCCGAGTCCAAGTAAAAAATTGGCTTGTCAAATCCGAGGCAAGTCCAAGTCTTGTAACACTGGTGTGAACACATCGAGGAATAATGTATATGGTGATGAAGAGAGAACCCATACTTGTTTCTAAACAAACCATAGTATAGATATGGTTGGTCGAGATAAAACATCACTCTTCTGGATAGTTCGAACCATAATCTTTCATGGCTACAAACACACCTTCACTATGTGTGTTCTTGATCCTACTGAAGAAATGGTGGACCATGTTGTAGATCAAATCTTGCAACCCTAAGTCCACAAGAAGGTTACTTGTCTCGATTTCTGACAATGTCTTTAAGATGTTCATCCTTCTTGAGTAATGCGAACTATTGATGTCATCTAGATCTTTGAAATTGTCTACAATCATGTGCAATACTGTAAAAGCTAGAGCTATATCTAATACTACAAATGACTGCTCAATAAAGCCTAAACATTCTTCTATTGTTTTCAATGTGACCATAATGGCATTCCTTTAAGATAAACTACTAAGCTTACTACCTGATTCATAAAGTAATCTTGCCAACCACTATCATCAGTTGCCATGCTTCCAATGGAAAGTCAATTTGTTGCAATACCCAAAGGCTAGCAAGTTCATTCACTCTAATACCACTGTAATGACTCGAGCTCTGGATCAATAGATTTTTTATTTATTTCTTATTGGATTGACAAAGGTTGTCATCCAATATTATTAAGATAGATAACGGAGTCCCCAAATTATAAATGAAATAAATTTTGAATATGAAGTCTAATTCAAATATTAATTTGATAATGGAAATTTGATAAATAAATATAATAGTTGTTTCTAATTAATCAATTAAAATCATGTGCTAGATTTGAATATGAATTTTCCTATCATTTATATGTAGGCCTTGAGAATTGGGATGCCTTTCCTAATCGATACTTTTTACTCATGCATCTTACTTTGAGTCCTTTCCGGATTATATGCTTGAAACGTATACTCCCATATTATAAATTTTATCTCATATGTACCAATCCCACACTAGGTAATTCAATAATAAAAATAATTCTGCAAATTGATTACCCTGATCTTCCCTTCTTATTCTCTTTTATACTCAAAAACTACACAATTGAATCCTGATAGCAATATCACAATTTGACACATTGTAGAAAATACCTCCTACTTATCAATTGATGAGCTAAAGGGGCTCTATAATGAATGTTTCATAAGGCACAACACTTGCTGAAGGTTTTGCAAATGGGGTTGCAAGCTAAGTGGGCTTAACCTTGGGGAAAAACTTTGTGGTTAAGTGCTTGAGCTAGAGTAGTATTGGGATGGGTGGCCTCTCAGGAAGGCCTAGTGCCTCACCTCTGTGAGCATCACCTAGATGCAATGAGTGCTAAGTGGACCATTCATTATCATGAGAGATGGGTTGTTGTGAACTCAACCCTCTTTCAATCCATGTCAGCGTTAGGACCGTACAGGAAGTTGGAGGTCATACCAAGTATGGGATCAGCAAGTTTTTATAAAAAATCTAAAAAATAGAGAACAGTGTGAATAATTCTTATTAGATCTTCTCCAAAAGTTCATAAACAACCTCCATTTGAGCCTCTCAAGGATTTACATAGTGTTTTACACCCTTCTCTAACTGATCCATGCCCTCAACTAACTAAAAACCAACTTTCAAAACAAGTAACTGTTGCATTTCAAATTTGTTGCTTTAAGCAACTTACAAATTTGCAACTTTAGACTCCTCCAACCTAAGGGATTGATCCGGTGGAACATAGCTCGGAGTGATTCCACATGTTTCGATGTGAAAGAGAACCATTCCTAGCATAAAAATACCTATTCAAACATGTTAGAATAGTTTGCTTGGTCACACAAGTTGCAGAACGAAAGTTGCACCACTTTGCAACTTTGCATTGCTTGCATTTGATGCTTTTTCCATCAAGTGAAAATCCGCCGCCACGGGAAAACCACTATGATATAGCAAAAACCGAGAGAGGTTTTTGTAGAGGGGCCCGATGTGATCCTGTAGGATTATACGAGAAGCTTCTAAGCATCACGGTATTTGAGTAATAGCATGCTGAAGTTTGTAGACATTTTGCACTTTGGACCCTTAAGGGATCGATTCGGTGGAACGTAGCTCGAAGCGATTCCGTGTGTTTCAGTGTGAAAGAGGACCATGCCTAGCATAAACATAGCCATTTGAACGCATTGGAGCAGTTAGTTTTGTCACACGAGTTGCAGAGCGAAATTTGCACCACTTTCCAACTTTGCACAATTTGAATTTGACACTTTTTCCATCAAGTGAAAATCCGCCGCCACGGGAAAACCACTCTGAGATAGCCAAAACCGAGAGAGGTTTTTCTAGAGGGGCCCAACATGATCTTGTAGGATCAAATGAGAAGTTTCTAAGTGTCACGATATCCAAGTAATAGCATGCTGAAGTTTGCAGCCATTTTGCACTTTGGACCCTAAAGGGATCGATATGGTGGAACATAGCTCGGAGTGATTCCACATGTTTCGCTATGAAAGAGGACCATGCCTAGCATAAACATACCTATTCAGATGTGTTGAAATAGTCTGCTTGGTCACACAAGTTGCACCACTTTGCAACTTTGCACTGCTTGCATTTGATGCTTTTTCTATCAAGTGAAAATCTGCTGCCACGAGAAAACCACTCTGAGATAGAAAAAAATTGGGAGAGGTTTTTGTAGAGGGGCCTAACGCGATCCTATAGGATTAGATGAGAATTTTCTAAGCATCACAGTATCCGAGTAATAGCATTCTGAAGTCTGCAACCATTTTGCACTTTGGACCCTTAAGGGATCGATCTGGTGGAACGTAGCTCGGAGCGATTCCGCGTGTTTCGGTGCAAAAGAGGACCATCCCTAGCATAAACATACCTATTCAGATGCGTTGGAGTAGTTAGTTTGGTCACACAAGTTGCAGAGAAAAAGTTGCACCACTTTGAAATTTTGCACAGCTTGAATTTGACATTATTTCCATCAAGTGAAAATCCACCGCCACGGGAAAACCACTCTGAGATAGCCGAAACCGAGATAGGTTTTTCTAGAGGGGCCCAACATGATCCTGTAGGATCAAACAAGAAGTTTTTAAGTTTCACGGTATCCAAGTAATAGCATGCTGAAATTTGCAGCCATTTTGCACTTTGGACCCTTAAGGGATCGATCCGATGGAACATAGCTCAGAGTGATTCCACGTGTTTTGGTGCGAAAGAGGACCATTCCTAGTGTAAAAATACCTATTCAGATGTGTTGGAATAGTCTGCTTGGTCACACAAGTTGCAGAACAAAAGTTGCACCACTTTGCAACTTTGCACTGCTTGCATTTGATGCTTTTTCCATCAAGTGAAAATCCGTAGCCACAGAAAAACCACTCTGAGATAGTGAAAACTGGGAGAGGTTTCTGTAGAGGGGCCCAACGCAATCTTGTTGGATTAGATGAGAAGTTTCTAAGCATCACGGTATCCAAGTAATAGCATTCTGAAGTTTGCAGCCAATTTGCACTTTGGACCCTTAAGGGATCGATCTGGTGGAACGTAGCTCGGAGCAATTCCGTGTGTTTCAGTGCGAAAGAGGACCATGCCTAGCATAAAAATACCTATTCGAATGTGTTGGAGCAGTTAGTTTGGTCACACGAGTTGCAGAGCGAAAGTTGCACCACTTTGCAACTTTGCACAACTTGAATTTGACACTTTTTCCATCACGTGAAAATTTGCCGCCACGGGAAAACCACTCCAAGATAGCCAAAACCAAGAGACGTTTTTCTAGAGGGGCCCAACTCGATCCTGTAGGATCAAACAAGAAGTTTCTAATTGTCATGGTATCCAAGTAATAGTATGCTAAATTGTGCAATCATTTTGCACTTTGGATCCTTAAGGGATCAATCCGGTGGAACATAACTCGGATTGATTTCACGTGTTTTGGTGCAAAAGAGGACCATTCCTAGCATAAAAATATCTATTCGAATGATTTGGAATATTCTACTTGGTCACACAAGTTGCAGAACAAAATTTGCACCACTTTGCAACTTTGCACAACTTGATTTTGACACTTTTTCCATCAAGTGAAAATCCGCCGCCACGGGAAAACCACTCCGAGATAATCAAAACTGAGAGAGGTTTTTCTATAGGGGCCCAACGTGATCCTATAGGATTAGACAAGACATTTCTAAGTGAAAGAGAATAATTTTTATGGGGTTTATGTTGCTTCCCCTATAGATTTTGATGGAAAAGGGCATGAAAAATGAGGTTTCACCCTAGGGTTTGATAAAATATTGCATAAAATAAGGTAAGAAAATCTTATTACAATGCCTCAGAGTTTGTCGTTATGTAAGTAAATCTTATTACAATTGCGGATTTGATATTTTTTCATTATGTAAGTAAATCTTATTACAATGCATCAGGCACTTCGTTCTCATAGATCTTTTACAATGTCACTCATATATTCGATATTCTCTTTAAATGTCTACATCATAGGTGCTCATTATGAGGTTAACTTCAATTGAGTAACTTGACATTCCCTCGCTAAGCTTCACATGCTCTTTTATAATGGCTTGAAATCAAAATTAAGATTTGTCAAGATCATCAAAATAAGGATGTTGCATTGCTTTTTTGGCTGAGATTCTCTTTGATGGCTCTTAAATCAGCATTTTTTGCAATGAGAGATCAATCAATTTTTAGTAGTTTACTTAAAAATATGTAAAGTAAAAGAGAAAAAGAAAGTGCATCCAAAATGGAAATGAAATAAAAATAGATGGAAGGCACTTATAGATAGGCATGCAGGTTTCACAACTTAGTCACTCATGGTCATACATCTTCATTGGGAATTCCAACATACCTATTGCACACAACACCTCTCATGAATAGAGTAAGTTGAAATTTCAGATGCTCTTATAATGTCTACATCATAGCTACTCATGATAAGGTTAACTTCAAATGAATAACTTGAAATTCCCTCACCAAGCTTTGCACACACTTTTCTAATGGCTTAAAATCTTGATTGAGATTTGTCAAGATCATCAAAATAAGGATGTTGCATTGCTTTTATGGCTGACATTCTCTTGGATGGCTCATATATCTGCATTTTTTGCAAGGGGACACCAATCACTGTAAAAGAGATGATAGCATTGGCATCAAACAAATTAATGTGCATACAAGTATAAATTAATAAGAACCAATGTGCATATACTTACAAATTAATCCAATGAACCATCCGAGTCTGCTCTACTCTTTATTGTGTCAAGTATAGCCTAATGGTCAAACTCATGAACCTTCCACAAGGTCTTGTTCAAAGGTCTACCCCCATATTTGGTCAAATGAACATTGGATGCCATGACAAGGTTTGAGTAATGAAGAATCTTATGATGCATGTCAAAGTCCTAAAATAGCCAATGTTTAACACTTGAATGTGGGTACCTTCTAAGCCATGTTCCAATAACCACAACTGAGCCTGTAGGGTATTCGATGTTTTCTCCATCTATAACTGGGGCCTCCAATTTCTTTTTGGCCTCAACACAAAAACACAAATAATAGTTTTTTCCCTCTTCATTGTCTTCATCTACAATAACTGCATAAACATGCCCTGCATTGATATGTGCAGAAAATCTCTTGAAATTTGTCAACATTACGAATACAGTACAAAGTAAGATAACGATATGGAATTTCAACAACTAAGCAAGTAGATATATCACGTGGTTGAACTAGATCTGATACATGGTCAAAATCGATTGATGCTTCCATCTGTTTCAGTTCCAATGCCGTCGGAGGGCGATACGTGTGAAGTGGGCTAAGATAACTTGTGAACCATTTGTCAATCCACTCCCCTGACTCACAATCATTCCAAGCTTCCATTGTACATGAAGAACAAAAGCATGCCATCTTTCATGTATCGATACTCCATGAACCTGCATTTGAGCTAAGGAAAGAGTGTACCTCACTCGATCATGTTAGTGTACAACAGCCTTCATATGGTGCAATGTTAGTATCATCCATCAACCAAAAAAATCTACAAACTGAAGATGTACCTTCATTACCTGGACCCATCAAAGCATTACACCACTCGACGAATGATTTTGCATCTGTCAACTTTGCACTGTCTTTATACTTTAACTCTTTTCATGCTAATGATCTTTTCACGCATGCTCCTACACCATCATGCTCCTCCATTCCATGTTTGGCCTCACAAAAGTTCCACATATGTTGAAAACTTGTGATGACATGCATCCTACACAACCAGTAGAACATGCACGAATTCTTGAACTGTGTTGCACAGTTATCAGACCATATTATATGTCGATCATATTCTATGCCCCTTTGAGCCAAACCACTGTAGAACATCTGGAAGCAACCTTGCACAAACTCTGGAGAATGTGTGTGATCATCACTAATGTAAAAGTGGTACTCCCTTAATACCTTCCTTTTCTCATCTATACTATCAAATGCATGAATGAATGCTATGTGCACAAATATCAAAACTTGTGTGGAGTTGTAATACTGTGACTACACCTCATGTTGTGGCTATAGAGTGTAGTTCTCTGCAAATTCAACCATGGATACTACGCTTCCAACTAGAAAGGTGTCCTTGCATAGCTTGAATTACGTGTCCAACCATCGAGCTCTATGGGTATGCATTGCATACTCAGCTAGTATATTGTCATGAAATGTGGTCGTAAATTGGTACACTGGAATCTTCTCAATAACCAACTCACACCTTTTTGCTTGAGACCCATCTTTTGTAGCATATGCCACTGTTTTATACTTCCTGAACTCTACTAGTTTTTGTCCCACCTCATCTGTGCTTTCCATATGTTGACATACTAGCATACGCTGGAAGCCACCACAACGCTCGCATGAACCATCCAAGAATGTTGTCCTATAGAATATTTGGCCATCCTCTATTTCACATAAATTTTTTGATAATAACTCTCTTGAAGATTTTGGTGGGGCTTGTATGCCACAATCCTCCAAAACATCGTTAGTATGCAAATCTAAACATATAGAACGATAAACATCATAATGGTTAGAAAATTCAATATGTAGTCTACAACAACAAGTAGTGCGTGTGTGATTTATCTTGACATAAGAAGGTTTAAGCATTTCAAAAAATCTTTGAGAAATACTAATTTGAGGATAATTATTTTCAAATTTTCGAAAAAATTGGGTTTGAGTCATATCCAAAAAATGCTTTGGATGTGGCTCACGATTCCAACTACCGATTCTCCTTTTTATCACATCCCTTTGATTCAGAGATGGCCTTGTGTTATTCTTCCAATACTCTTCAATTAGTGTTCTCAAGGCTTTGACAACTTCTTTATCTTTTCATGATAGTCTACCCGAGAATGCCCATAATTCATTCGAATCATTGCCCTCAATTCTTTATCGCCTTTGAATGGCTCTTGATAAAGTTTTTCTACTAATTCTCGTTTGTTCACTAGTCTTTTTAATTAGACGAGCTCTCTTTGTTTGACAGCTTACCAAAGTTGATGTAATGACATGCTGGGTGACACTACTATCCTTTGAGCATGAGGTCTTACCCACACTCTCATAAGCATCCATTAGATTCTTCACAATAGTGTCTTCACTCGATGCATTCGTTGTTCTCAACCCAAGAATTTTAATGATGTTTCTATACTTTACACCCCGCATCATTTCAACAAATAGTTGACATCTTGCAGTCTCATTTAGCCTTTCAAATAATTATTCCAAAATCTTATCTGTATATCTTCTACAAGTGCATGTTGAAATCTTACCTTCCATGTGCTGCAAAATCTCATCATCAATATTAATCAAATACTTTGGCTTTCTATGCAAAATTCTAGGTGGTGTTCTCCTAGGTACATACATCTCAACATTAGGAATTTCATCAATATTTAATTGAGGTGGGCTAGATTGCATACCTTCAATCGAGGGTGGAGAAGAAGACATACCTTGAGGTTCACATGGGGATGATGGCATACCTTCTTCGTCAATTCCGAGTGATGATGTACTCTCAACTTGAGATGTGTTGGATGGTGTCCAACAATATTCACTTGTGGTAGATGGTGTCCCTCCATATTCACTTGCAGTAGATAGTGTCCATCCATATTCACTTGTGCTAGATGGTGTCCCTCCATATTCGCTTGTGCTTAATCGTGTCTCTTCATATTCACTTGTCATTGAGGGTGTGTCTCCAACTATGGTATCTGAATCTGTCTTACGATGATGCTTTCTCATTCATGCCTGTTGTGCTACCAATTCACGTTCTCTTTTTGACGGTTGAGGTTCCTCTACAATTGGCTTGTTTTCATCAATTGTTTCCAATTTCTTCTTTTCACGATATGCCGCCACTCGAACTCTCTCATTTTCTTTGAAGGTTTCGTTCTCTTCATCTCTTAGTTTCCTCTTTGTCTTTTTCTTCAGCATGGCAGATAATTTTATCTATGCATTGGTAATGAGATGAATATTAGTTCCTAAAAAATGTATCCATTCAATTTAATTGAAAATATATGTCATTGAAGGATTCATTTAAATAATACTTACAATCATCGTGTACAAAAGTTAACCTAGCATAGACAAATGTGTACAAACTATGGAAGCATAGACAAAGTTTTTATATGCTTTCAAAGGTGGTTGTTTGTTAGTTATAGGTGTTGGGGGGAGTTGGTTGTCATTGCAAAAGGTTTAAACAACCTCCATTGGCTCAAAGGGAGGATTATTGTTCATTTTGAAATCCATTTTTATGATAAAAAAATGTTGTTTTCTAAAAATTCACTGGTTTTTTTACACATTCTTGCAATTGTATGGACCTGTACAGCCTCCCCTTGATACAAAACTAATAGAATATTGTAGGAAAATTTATTAACTCTCTAATGCATCAATTCTGAGGGCTTAACATTACATTTGAAGGGAGCAATTGACAATTTTCTGAAACTGCTCATTTCAAGCCAGTCAAGGGTTTGAGTAGGATTTAATTATGAAATGACCATCCCACCTATTGTTATGAATTTTTTCTCAGTGGGATGGCATGTACATTTTTAGAGTAGGGTCTTTTATTGTTTAACATGCCTTGTAATGAAAGTAATGACAATAGGATGGGGTTCTTAGGCTGAAACAAGCACTTTTCCATGAGAATTTGAGGAACCAAGGAGTGATTTTGAAAAAGTGTTGAAGGAGTGGTCTATGTAATAAAATTTTGACCTTGTGTAGGGTATTTTGAAGATTTTTGATTCTTTGGAATGGTCTGGGAAGGCCCGGGTATAGGAGTTTCTATAAACCCTCCCTCTTTGCATTGAAAAATGGGGGTTTTTGTATTGGAAGCCTAGTTGATTGGGTAAGGTCCTAAGACCTAGAAAATATCTTGTTTTGAGACCTAATTAAAGACTTTTTTTGGGTTTGGAAGTCTGGTGTGAGGATCTAAGGGTAGTTCCTTTTCTAAAATTGGCATACTTGGAGGCCTAAAACAATGAAAAGGTCAGTTTTCTTAAAGTTGTCCCAAAGGAGTCATGTGATGGGTCAAGGTATGTCTTGCAACTCTGAAATGGGTGCTAGAATCATTCTTTTATTTTCCTGGTGTTTTGGAGTTAAGGGCCCAAAACTGGTTTTGCACTACTACTAGATTCCAAGGGTGAAAGTGGGAAATAATGTTTCTATTTGTTGTCCAACTTGGAGGAGTGTTGGGATTGGTCCATTAGGCCTTTTTAATCTTGTTAGATGCCTCTTGAAGGAAAGTTGCCATCTTGAATGGTTTTGGGTCCTCTAACTCTGCATCAAAAATGAGTATCATAGTCTGAAGTGTGTGCATGGTTTGGGAGATACATGTGACAGTTTGCAGATGCTTGGCTACTAGTATTGTGGACAGTGAACAAAGGAACTAAGTTTGTGTGTAAGGGAAGACTTCTGAAAGGTTTCATTTTTTTTGTACTAACTCAAATAGAGATTTCTTAAGCAAATAATGGTTTGGTTGTGCCTTAAGAATTATAGTTTGTGTTTGTAAACAATGGTGCAATTATGGAAGATTTAAGACAAGTTGTGAATGACATAATAATTGGTTGATGTTTTGAGGAATCTAGTTGACTGTAATCAGTTATTTTCAAGATTTTCAAGGTGTTTTGAAGGTCCTTAAGGAATTGGGAACTCTTAATGCTAATTTGAGTATATGAATCAAATGTGTTGTGAAGGGAAAAATATAGTTACAATGAAAACGTAAGGTTATAATGACAAACAAAAATGAAAGCAAGCCATAATAGAATGAAAGAAAATGTGTAAAGACTTCACATACCTAAAAAACTAGACTTTCAAATGGAGGAGTTCAACCCAATTATGTAGCCTTAGCTTCTTCTTTCTTCAAACTCCAAAACAATTTGATTTGTTCAAAAGCTTTTTCCCCTCCAAACTTCAATTGTATATCAGTTTTCAATGGAATTCAAACTTCAATTGATATTATACGTCTTTCAACGTGGAAACTCTGCTATTTCATGCAAAGGTGGTAGAAAGATCATGGAAAAGGTGATGGAATGTGAAAAACATGCTTGCACACTTCACAACATCATCAAAAAGCAACTTTTTGTCGGAGCATGCACAGAACCAGGGGAATATGCAAACTGTGGGCCTTGAAATCACGGTTATATAGAATTTTTTACCGTTGTTAGTGGAGTAAAACACGCGCTCACATTATAATGTGAGTGCGTTATGTGAAATATGGTTTTCTTAATATATTTAGTTTCTCCCTCTTTGTCTATACCCTCTATCCTAATTCTACATTTTTCCCCTACACCCTTCTAGTAGAGGAGATATAGGTGAGTGTGTGTGTGTGTGTGAGGGAGAGAGGGAGGGAGAGGGAGTTGGAGAGAAAGAGGGAGAGAGGGAGGGAGAGGGAGAGTGGGGGAAAGAGAGTGTGAGAGAAATATGGAGAGAGGGAGGGAGAGGGAGTGGGAGAGAAAGAGGGATAGAGGGAGGGAGAGGGAGAGGGGGAGAAAGACATGGAGGGAGAGAGTGGGAGAAGGGGAGAAGGGGAGAGTGGGAGAAAGAGAGAGTGGGAGATAGAGAGGGAGGGAGAGAGGGGGAGAGTGGGAGAAAGAGAGGGAGGGAGAGAGTGGGAGAGTGGGAGAAGGGGAGAGTGGGAGAAAGAGAGTGTGGGAGAGATTCGGAGATAGAGAGGGAGGGAGAGAGGGGGAGAGTGGGAGAAAGAGAGGGAGGTAGAGAGTGGGAGAGTGGGAGAAGGGGAGAGTGGGAGATAGAGAGGGAGGGAGAGAGGGTGAGAGTGGGAGAAAGATAGAGTGGGAGAGTGCCAACCCTCAACCCTTCAACCCTAATTCTCTACCCCTATACCCTATTAATCCTCA
>CM021107.1:248928937-249038484 GCA_007115665.2 Sequoiadendron giganteum
ACCCTCTTAATCCCTAAACTTTCAACCCTTAATCCTCTACCCTATACCTTATTAACTTTCAACCTCAATGCTTCAACGCTCAACCTTTTCAACTTCTACCTGCTACCCTATTAACTTTCAACTCCTCAACGCTTCCAACCTCAACGCTCAACCTCAACCCTTCAACCCTAATCCATCAACTTCTATACCTCTAAAATCCTGAAATTTCTGAACTCCTCAACCCTAAATCCTAATCCTCAACCTCCTTTACTCCTCTTAATCCTCAACCTCAACCTCAACCCAACCCTAATCCTCAACCCTATACTCATCTTAATCCTCAACCTGGAACCCTGAACTCCTAATCCCTGAACCCCACTCTAATCCCTAAACTCCTCAACGCTCAACCCTCAACTCTTCAACCTTCCTAATCCCTCTACCCCTATACCCTATTAATCCCTCAACCCTCAACCCTTCAACCCTAATCCCTCTACCCGTATACCCTCTTAATCCCTCAACCCTCAACCCTCAACCCTCAACCCTTAAACCCTAATCCCTCAACCCTTATACCCTCTTAATCCCTCAACCCAATACTCTCTACCCTAAACCCTAATCCCTCAACCCTAATTCCTCAACCCTTATACCATGAAATCCAAGAAAACTCTCTACCCTAATCCCTAAACCCTCAACCCGTAATCTCAACCCCTATAACCTCTACCCTATTTATTGGACCCTCAACCCTAATCCCTTGACCCTATACCTTAAACCCTTAATCTTCAACCCTCAACCCTTAAACCCTCTACCCTCTACCCTTTACCCTATACATTAAACCCTCAACCCTCAATTCTCAACCTTGAACCCTTAATCCCTCAACCCTCAATCCTTAGACCCTAAACCCTCTACCCCTTACATTGGACCTTGAACCTAATCCTTCAACCATATACCCTCAAACCTATACCCTAAACCATCTACCCTCAACCATGTAAACCCTTAACCCTAAACCCTTAACCCCAAACCCTTCAACCCTAAACCCTTAAACCTTCTACTCTATATCCTCAACCAAATACCCTCTACCATCGACCCTATTCCCTCAACCCTCAAACCTTAAACCCTAATACCCTAGAAACCATCAACCCTATAGGTCCTCCACCCTAATCCCTCCACCCTATACCCTCAAACTCTATCACTTTCTCCCTATCTATACATCTCACCTCTCCCTCCTTCCCTCCCTCCTACCCTCTCTAATTGTCTCTATCTACCATCTACCTCTTTCTACTTACCTCTCATTCAATCAATCCCTACCACCCTCTCTCGCTCCCTCTATCCATCTCTCTTTATGTCCCTCCCACTCTATCCCACTCTCTCCTCCCACTACCTCTCTGTCCCTCTCTCTCATGTCTCTCCCTCCCATCCCCTCTCTCTCTTAGGTCTCTCCCTTTGGAAACCTACCTAGGTAACTCTCTCTTCATCTCTCTCCCCTCTCTTTATCTATCCCTCCAACCCTACCTAGATAAGTCCCTCTCACTCCACCCCCTCTTTCTCTACCTCTATCAGGTCACTCCCTCCTACACCCTCTCCCTCTCTCAGGTATCTCACTCACACTCCCTCTCTCTCACACTCCATCTCTCTCACACTCCCTCTCACTACCTCTCTCTCAAGTCTCTCCCTCTCACCCTCCTCACACTCTCAAATCTCTCCCTTTGGAACCCTACCTACATAACTCTCTCTTTCTCTCCATCTCTCTCTCTCCCTCTCCCTCAATTCTCCCTCTTCCAACCCCCTCTCCTCTCTCCCTCCCTCTATCCCTCCCACCCTACCTAGCTAATTCCCTCTCACTCCAACCCCTTCTCTCCCACTCTCTCTCTCTTAAACTCTCACTTCCACCCCCTCTCCATCTCTCCAGACTCTCTCTCTAAATTCTCCCTCCATCTAAAGACATACATAAATGGATACATACATGGATAATACATATGTACATATAATCTTACATCCATACAGGAATACATACATACATGTGTAGATACAATCTAACATACATAGAGGCATACATACAATATATATGCATTGATATATACATACATGACATACAAGCATACATGTACATACAAACATACAAATATATCAACATACATTCAATATATTAACATTTAACATAAAGAAAGACATAATGCAAGCGCGTTATAATGCGCTCACATTATGTCTTAGTTGACATGTTTGTCATAGAAGCAAAAACCATGTGAAAAGTGAGATATAACATGCTCGCGTTATATCTTGCTTTGGGAATTCCTGAGCCTTAGGCTTGGTATTTGCCTTGGAATACCAACCCAAAGGCTTGGAGGGCATTCCCAATGACCAAAGATGTGTTTTTAGAAAATCTACCATATTTCTCATAATCGAGTTCGTGCTCACCGTCAGGATTGCACGTAGTTCAATATTGAAAAAATTGAACACGTGGGTAATGTTGGCTTCTCTCTTAGTTATCCAATGATGTAATTTTTTTCACTTTCTAAAAATGTTAAGCCTTTCATCCATAATTTATTTTATCTGTATGTCTTTTTTTGCGAAAAAGCAGTGTTTGGTATTTTTTTCGTTATAAATTAACCATTCATCGATTTTTCAAATAAATTACATTTTTAGAAACCAGACTCCATTCTACAAATTTTTTAAAAGAAATTAAAAAAAAATCATTTAGTTTCCAAAATTTGTAGGGGTAGCATGGCCAAAATTCTATTTTTTAGGAAATGTTCACTTCGAAAATTAGTAAAAAATTAAATATTCATTAAAAAATTATCAGAAAAATCATGTGTCAACTACATACTGTTAGCTAACTTCTGACCATTGAGATTTTAAAAATACTAAAAAAAAGTTCACCGTATGAGGGTCGTACAAGAGTTGCTATGTTATATTTTTCTAACAAAAAAAAAAACCAATTTGTGTATGTCCCTCAATTGAACCCCTTAATCTCAACCATTTTCAAAATAAATTAGTAGTTTAGAAAGTAGACTCAGAGCACTTGAATCCTTCTTTTCGTTCCATCTCAAAATTTTGAGTGTAAGTATCCTCAATTTCACGTCCAAGGTCAGTATTTCTTGATTTCAAAAAAAAACTGTCCACTTAAGTCCCCTTTTTGGGAACCATCTTTGTGCACTTACCCAGGGGTATGAGTCAAATAGCACTTTGGGGAGAAATATTAAGACCATCAAACAAACTCCAAAATGCAAGCTGGGTAAACCCATAATAGTGGTGTACAATTTTCATGAGGAAGGAAATTTGTAAAAATTCACACACATTCAAAATTTCATGTTTTAAAGGGTTCATTCGAACTAGGGGGTTCGCACGAACCCAAAAGAGGGGTTCGTTCAAACCCCTAGTTCGAGCGAACCCCCTTTTGCATGGTGGGTTCGCTCAAACCCCCCTTTTTTGCCCTTCTCCCCCTCTTCCACCAAATTTTAGTAAAATTTTTCCCTTCGAAGCTCGGGTTGAGGATGAAAATGGAGGAGAATTCACAAACCCAACTGGATGATGGTAGTCCTCAAAACGAGATATCCAACGAATAAAATTTTAATATGTTTTGGTTTTATTATGTATGTGTTTTTTTAGTTTTATTAAACATAGGTTTTTCACCGAAAATCAAGCTCTCTGTTTTACACATGTGGAAAAATAGCAGATTATCAAAATAAAAATTTTAAAAATATATTTGCTGAGTATTGATGTCCTTGATCCATTAAAAAAATAAAATTTGAATCTTGATACATACAGAAAAAGTTATGTTGTATACAGTCCACCTATGTTTGAATTGCAATTGGTTTGACTTCGAAACTTGATTAAAGAAAAAATATTCAATAAAAAACTATGAGACCAAATGGCAGTGCTAGATATCGTAGTTACAAATCTAAATTCAAAGAAATGAAAATTTTATCCTTCATACAAAAAAATTTAAGTTGTATACGGTGAGCGTCACTTTTTAAAAATGTTATTTTCTGAAAAAAAATCGATTTTCATGGGAGATGGAAAAAGAAGTGCAATCTGATTCCAAAAATTTTGAAAAAAAATGTTTTTAGAATCCACAGACAAAATGTGATGAGACTCTAGTTTTTATCATCTTCAAATTCCTCATGGTTTAACCGCTATAGGTGCCCGAATGTGAAGATTTAGTTAAAAATAATAATTTTAGTGTCCAGTTTGGCCAAAAATTGTAAACCACTATTGTGGGATCACCCAGCTATAAAATGCAAATGAAAGATTGTACTCAAAACTGATGAAAACAACAATCAAAAGGTAGATCGTGTACCAGTCACCAAAAGTCACTTTTTGAAGCTCACTAAGGGTTCTCGTATGTTGTGTCTGAAATCCTAGATTCCTAATTTTAACTATCGGACAACCGAAAATAAATCCTGTAGAAAAGCTTCCATGAAATGACAACTTTTCTTTCAACTTTGATAACTTTGCAACTTTCTTCAATTTTTCTCTTCAAAGGATCTTCCACCTAAAATCTACAATCACACATCAAAGAGAGAAAAATGTTGTTGGTTAGGTTAATGGGGGTTTTCCTTGGTCAAACGCCGTTTTGGTAATTAAACCTTGAAATGCAACAAAATAGCATGAAGGAATGATTAATGAACAATACAATGTCACAACTCACCAAACCCTTGTTTGAACCTTGGAATGCAAATTTGCAACTTGCACGAATTGGCTTCAATGGATGTGGAACTTGATCATGAAAATTGATTTGAGATAATTCCTTTGAATGCTTGAATAGATCTTGAACTCTACATCACCATATTAGCTCAAATAACATGCATGATGTAATAAATCTTTGACATGACAATGGAATCTTGAGTACTGCAATAATCTTCAATAATTTTGCTCTTGAATCCCTTGAAATGCTCTTGATAATGCTCTAGCTTGATCTCATGAAGTCACATAAAATTCTTAGGATGAAACATAGTGAAATGACCTTATATTTATTCATATCTTAACATTAATTCTTGAAATTCAAATATCACAAGCCGACATCTAAATACACATTTGAAATCGTTAAAAAAATGCTAAAAACATAGTTTGAATTTAGATCTTGGGCCTAAGTGAGGACCCATTTTCCCTATGGCGAATGGGTCCTAGGTCACTTACCTAGGACACACATTGCTCAATGTTAAACATTATGTTATGAAATTTATGAATGTTGGGCTTTATCCCTCGGAAAATGCAATTAATTAAGCTTGGATTGGAATTAAAGGGGTTAATTAAGGCATAATTAAATCCATTTTAATTAAAATTCCCTAAACTTAATGTGAATATGTAAAATACATATTACAAAACTAAATTAAGGCATCATTAAGATCATTTTATTATTAATTATTGTTTCACAAATTAAGTGTTAAAAAGGGATACTTTTTTCTACACTACATTTAGCCCCCACTTTAGTGAGAGCATGACCCCATGTCAAACTCACACTAAAGTAGGAATTAAAGACACTTGTGTATGAACAAATGAAAAAGATACACAACCATACAACATCAAATACTAGAAATATTAGGCCTAGACTATCCGATCGGCGTGGAACACATATAAGCTTTTTATTTTGTGTGCTCAATCTGAGGTAGAAAAACTTCAAGCTATCCACTACTGAGTCTCCTAATAAAGTGACTTAGTGAGAAATTCATGCCAAGTCTATAGGCTCTCATTGTACAATGATAAATTCATGCCTCTATCTCAACTCTCGTCATACTAACCATAGCAAAGCTATCCCTTTGATAAATTCAATAGGGCACCACAAGGAAAGGTTACATGCTCCTTAGGGCTTAACAAGGTGTGTTGTGCTAGTAAAAGTTTTTGTTCAAAGGGATTTTTCTTAGTTTTTGTAAGGTCTTCTTCTTAGGGAACATTGTGCCTAATGTCTCCAAGAGAGGACAAGTCAAGAGTAAAAGATTCACAACTTAGGGAATGTAGTACGTCACATCACCACTAAGAGGAAAGTCATAGACTAAGAAATATCAAACGCTTGGAGGACATCAAACCCAATGAAACCACCAAGAAAAGGATGCATCACAAGAAGAAAGAAAATCACACCATGAAACATGAGAATTTTGAAAGATATTGTCAATGTATGCCCCCACTTTAAAGCGGTTGCTAAAACCATTGCTATGAGAAATTTCTTTTAAGTAACCAATTCTCAATCCTAAGAAATGAGAGCTTACTTGGAAATCCCTATGCCAAGTCATATATTTTCAAAATGAAGCTACATCATGAAAAATGAAGGAGGGGTTGCCCCCAAAAATACATAAGGGATCTACGGATTTTGGGTCAATATATATTTGCTAAAATGTTGTTATAGAGCTCAGAAACATCATCATTCCCCAAATACTCATAGAACTGGAAGAATGACACAAAAAGAGTTAAAACAAAGAAAAATATTTTGGGTCAACATGGAAGAGACCTAAATGTATCAACGCCTTGCATCATCCTCAAAAGGAAAACATAAGACAAATGAAAAGGAAAATGTTTACGACATATAGAAGAAGGTAGATACAAATAGAGGAATGCACAAAAAGAGAGAGGACATAAAACAAAACATTACGGGGCATCACATTACACACATGAAATCACACAAAGAAGAAAGAAAATGAATCAAGTGACTAGTAAGGAACATGTGAATCAACCTATAGCAGGTCATTTGCATCCCAATCTTGATCAGTATATACAAAAGGTGGAAAACTAGCCAAAGGGACAACATCAAGTGCCGAACTAGGAAACACACCAAGTTCAACACTCTTTTTAGGAGAATTGCCATTTAAGCTCATGGAAGAAGAGATTAATGAATTCAACTCATTGTGCACTTGTTCATCAATCTTTGCAATATCAATGTCGTCTAAATTAATCACAATAGGAGGTTGAATGATAATATCTATAGGATTTTGTTCATGTTTATGTTGTGGTGAGGGCAAAGAGACATTATGCCTTGCTGGAGACAAGTTTGGATTTTGATTTTCTATGTTTCTCTTTTCTTCTTTAGTTTGTAACAAATGAGCAATAACACAACATCTATACCTACACTTTCTAGCATTTTCAATTTGTGATTGTGTAGAAGCGGATTTGTCAACTATAGGTTTTTTTTCTTCCCTTAGGGGAGGAATGAAAGGAACCATAGGAGGTTGTTCAAACACTTTCTCTTTAGCTTTGTAAACTTGTCTGATTTTAGGAGGCACAATGGGATTGTTTTGATTGTCTCGTAGTCTCTTATAGGAAATGGTAGGAGGATTTTTCATCGGTTGCTCTTTGATATTTGGAAGGGATTTTGGTTCAATCATAGTTTTGCCAAGGATAGGTAGCTTAATCATAGGTTGATGCATATTTTGAAGGGATAATTATGCTATATGCTTTGCCTTAAAATTTTGATAGGATTTTAAAAAGAACTCTTCACGGGGTCTAATAGGTTCAGTAAGCTCAGGCCAAAAGAAATCCAATGAAAAGTTCCACGAGAAGACATAGGATTAAAGCCACTATGATGCACAGTAAAGATCTCATTGCCAAAGGGAAACTTCAAACATTTATGCACAACCAATGGGATGGCATTCATGGAGTGAAGCCATGGATAACCTAACTTCACATGAAACTATTATGATGTTGGGATGATGGTGAATGATACATTTAATGTTTTCAATCCAACCTTTAGAGGGAGATTTATCAAGCCAATCACAGGGCAAGAAACACCATTATGTGTTTTTATCCATGCTTTTGGTCTTTCATTTGTATCTTAATACAGTTCATGCACAAATATGAATTCTTCAGTGATCATGTTCTCAACACAAATAGGATCAATTAATATCCCATTGGTAGGCTTGTCATTGATTCTTCCAGCTATGTAAAGAGGTCCATCGGGTGCATTTTTGATTGTCATTTTGTGAGAAATCAATATCAATGGGTATTTTAGTTTGGCCCTTACGAGATTTAGCGTCAATAAAATTGATTGAGGCATGTGTATTATCATTTTATTTATTTTTAGAGTGCTTGTTAAGGATGTAAGTGATGCTACGAAAAATTTATATTCCTTGTTCATCTTTAAGCAACTTTCTTATGTTATCTACCACATGAGGACTCACAAGATTTTTCAATTTCTCTAAGTCTTCATCTATCAATCTTATGCTTTCTTGTGGAATATGAGTAGCATTATGTGCATGAGTTGTAGGTACAAAAGTTATTGGAAATGAGGTATGCAGGTTATGATCCATAGAGGGTTGATTATCAACACTATTAGTAAAAGAGTTAGAAAACCCAAGATGCACGATGAATGGTGTATTCCGGGATGACATGAGTCTCAAACTATGTCTCACAAAAGTATTGCAATTAGGACACCAAGTTGTAAAGATCGTACAAGTTTTAAAAACTTAATGTAAACTCAAAATGGAAAGAGGGTAAAATGCAATGCAATTCAATCTAGGATGCAATATGTAAATGCAATTTTTCAGATTCTAAATAAGGTAATTTTTTCATTACACTTATGCAAAAACCTGAAAATTATGTTTTGTGAATGCAATTATGAAATCATGCAATGAACTAACTTTATCAAATTAATCTAAATATGACCAAATTGAAGAAACATAAATTCTACAAACAGAAACAAAAATATGAGAACAACAAACAAAAATGCAAAAATGAATGTTTTAATGCCCAAAAAATTAGGAAATGACCCTCATCAGGGACTCATTTTCCCTAGGGCGAATGAGTCCTAGGTGAGATTTTTTTTTTTTAAATTACATATTTCTGATTTAATCTCAGTGGTTTCTAGATTTTGATATGATATAGCAAGTTACAGTTTTATTTTTTTGTGAATTCAATGTTGAATGCAAATGCAAAATGTGATAAAATGACAACCTAGAAAACCTAATTTTATATGCAATTTTGTTTCCTTTTCAAATGAAAATGAATATGATGTAATGCTATGTAAATGATATGCAAAATAACTGATTTTTTGTATTTTTCAGATTTAAAGAATGCAAATATGCAATCCTGAAAACCCTAGATGCAATGAAAATTTAATGCAAACTAGACACCCTAAATGAGACTTAATTCAATGCAAAGAAATGCAAATGAATGGAAGATCTAAATCTAGGGTGAAAGAGGACTCCAAAATCAGAAAATGCAGTGATTAGACTTAGGTTCACCAAAAAGAAACATAGAAAAAAAGGTTAGGTGGGGTTAAATGTTATGAAAGGGGGTTCACCACAAAGGACCTATTTCTCTAATTTCATTCAAGGAAATGAGATCCAAACAAGGAGATGACTAATAACCAAAAGGTGAGTCAAATCAAGGTATGAATCAACAAATTTCCTCTCTAAGCAAGGAGGGGGGTATGAGTCAAATAGCAATTCAGGCAGAAATATTAAGGCCATCAAACAAACTCCAAAATGCAAGCTATAAAATGTTAATGAAAGATTGTACTCAAAACTGATGGAAACAACAATCGAAAGACAAGGTAGATCTAGAAAAGGGAGAATGATGTGTACCAGCCACCAAAAGTCACTTTTTAAAGCTCATTAAGGACTCATTCACCCTATGGTGAATGGGTCCTGGCTAGGGCTCTGCAAACATCCTTTTCGGGTTCTCTTTTGTTGTGTTTGCACTCCCAAATTCCCAATTTTCACTATCGAACAGTCGAAAATAAATCTTGTAGAAAAGTTTCAATGAAATGAAAAATTTTCTTGCAACTTTGACAACTTCGCAACTTTCTTCAATTTTTCTTTTCAAAGGATCTTCCACCTAAAATCTGCAATCACACATCAAAGAGAGAAAAATGTTGTTTGTTAGGTGAATGGGGGTTTGCCTTGGTCAAACCCCGTTTTGGTAATTAAACCTTGAAATGAAACAAAATATCATGAAGGAATGATGAATTAACAATGCAATGTCACAACTCACCAAACCCTTGTTTGAACCTTGGAATGTAAATCTGCAACTTGCATGAATTGGCTTCACTAGATGTGGATCTTGATCATGAAACTTGATTTGAGACAATGCCTTTGAATGCTTGAATAGATCTTGAACTCTACATCACCATATTAGCTCAAACAATATGCATGATGTAATAAATTTTTGACATGACAATGGAATCTTGATTGTCACAACAATCTTCAATAATTTTTCTCTTGAATGCCTTGAAATGATCTTGAAATGCTCTTGGTAATGCTCTAGCTTGATCTCATGAAGTCACATAAAATTCTTAGGATGAAACATAGTGAAATGACCTTATATTCATACATATCCTAACATTAATTCCCAAAATTCAAATATCACAAGCTGACATTTGAATACACATTTGAAATCATTGAAAAATCGCCAAAAATATAGTTTGAATTTAGGTCCTTGGCCTAAGTGAGGACCCATTCTCCCTATGGTGAATGGGTCCTAGGTCACTTACCTAGGACACACATTGCTCAATGTTAAACATTATGTTATGAAATTTATGAATGTTGAGCTTTATCCCTCAGAAAATGCAATTAATTAGGCTTGGATTTGAATTAAAGGGGCCAATTAAGGCATAATTAACATCAATTAATTAATAAAACCTTAGATTAGTGTGAAAGTGTAAAGGTACACCTTACAACACCAAAAATAGGGCATAACTAAGTCCATTTTAATTAAAAGGCCCTAAACACTTAATGTGAATATGTAAAATACATATTACAACACTAAATTAAGGCATCATTAAGCTCATTTGATTATTAATTATTATTTCCCAAATTAAGTGTGAAAAGGGGATACTTTTTCTTGCACTACATATAGTTTGAAGGGACAACCACGAAATGGAGAAACCAAGAGTATATTAAGAGGATATCTCTCTCATGGAGTTGTGGATGGAGACTTAGCATATGGTTCTTCAAGAGAGGTAGGATTCTTCATTGCATGTGGTACAAAGGAAGGATTTGCAAAAACTTACTAAGTTTGTGTACCCTAAGTCTAGCTCACATGACCTTGGGCATTCCCTTAGAAGGGGATTTCTTCTACCCTCTCTCATCTTGGTGGAATTGTGTGTGAAGAATTTCCCCTCTAGGAAGGATGTGATTGTCAAGGAGTCCCTCTCTCCCACTTTGTGTGAGAGGTTTAGCTTTGATGGGAATCTGGATATTTCTTTGGCTTAAGTGTTTCTTGAAGGGTTGAGCAAGATTCAGACACTTGTGAAGGATGTTAGCTTGAGGTTTGGATTGGAGGACCTTCCTTTGTCCTTTCACATCCCTCTAGAGTTAGGTGTGATGAATTCCCTTGTTGAGTTGGTGATTGTTAAGAAAGGACCACTCTCTTCCACTTTGAGTGAGGGGATTCTCTTTGATGGGTCTTTGGATGTTGTTGATACTATCCAGGCGAAGGTGAACGGGAAGGCCCATGTGGAATCTTGCCTCTTGCTTAGGATTCTTGATGTTGTAGTGGACAAAAATATTGCTTCTATGGAAAATGTTCTTGTTGGGAGGTTCTCAGGCCCCAATCCAAATATATAGACTTTGTTCACGTAGTTGGGCTTTAAATAAATGGAATGCTTTTGGTCGACTGTAGGTGGTTGCTATGTCTAAAGAATTTTTCCTTTTTTCCTTCTAGCACCTTGAGCAGAGTAAGGGTGCCATGCTTGGTGGGTCGTAGTTCTTTAGAAAATTTATCCTCCTTCTGAAAAAGATGGACACCTGGTTTTGATGCTTCCAAGGAGAACTTCAGTTGGGCCCCTATTTGGGCAAGACTCCTAATGCTTCCTTTGGATTTCTAGGATGAAGAGATGATAATGGTCTTGGTTCATTCTTAGCCTTAGATGAGGTCACAAAAGACAAGAAACACTTAGTTTATGCAATATTTTGTATGTGTGTTGAAATTGGTAAGCTTCTACCAAATAAAATTAAGATTCATTCCAAGCTAGGTGTTTGGGATTAGTTTATTCTCTTTGGTGTGCTCTCACTTCCTTAGAATTGGTCACTTTACCCACTCATACCAAGCCTTGAAATATTCTTCCATGAAGACTTATTTTGAAGGGAAGGCTTCAGGTTTCTCTATTGTTAGTCTTACTGAAAATTCTTTGGGGTCCCCCATAAAGGAAAAGCAAGACTCAATGAGCCCCTTGGTTAAGGAGTTGGATGTGAAATATTTTTTTGATGTCATAAGGGGAACCCCCTCAAGGATAAAATTATTCTAGTTTTAGTAGATGAGATTGATTCTTCTAAGAATCTTAGATTGGCCCATTTGGATCAAGCTTTCATTATGAGCTCTTTGGTCAGGGTCAACCTCAAACCAACTTGATTGGTGAGGCTTTTTTTTTGTTTTTTTGTTCTTCTATTGAGGCCTCTTTCATCTTTTGGTGCTCCTTTGTGTTTCATTCCTAGCTACGTTTTCCTTTGGTGGCTTGTTGTTGGCTGACAGATTTTTCAAGGCTTTTAGTGTTTTGGATTTAGCACCCTACTCTATTGTTGTTTTCGTTGGCAAAGTTTGAGACTTTGGTGTTTGGCTACGATTCATGCTTTTCTCTTTGTACAAAGTTTTGGGCCCTTTCAAAACCCTTCTTATCTAATCAAAAACATTCATGTGGGTTGTGACACACCACAAGTTGGAACAATAAAGGTTCTCCTACTTGGAAGGTGGCTATCCTCAAGGTCCGTTATCAATTGCTTTCATGATGTTTACAAGAATTCCTTAGTTGGAGACCACTTGGGTTGGCCTATTTAAGGGGATACATAGAATATCAAGAATCATTCATGTGAAAAAGAGGCTTACTTAGTGTAATCCAATCACTACTATCCATCATAAGCCATATAGTTCACTCTTGAGCACATCCATAATTTCACCTTATTTTATTAGACCTTCCATCAATAATTTTCAACATCAAATCTAGATTTAAAATGATTAAAACCCTTTAAACCACAATATGTCCTCAAAAACTAGAATTTTGTGAAGTAGAATAGGAAAGGTTTCTCTTAAATATTCATTCCATTTTTCAAGAATTTAGTTCTAATTTCTAGGACAACAAGATATTTGTCAAAGTATGCAAGTTTTTTCCATATGGAAGTCATAAAATTATTTTTAATTTCCACCTTGCATGAATGAAATTTATCATAAAAAATTTAGAACTAACCCCAATCTAACATCAATAGATAAAAAAGAACAAAAAAGGATAGGGAGAAGAAAAGGGCTAGTGAGAAAAAGAAAATGAATCTAAACCTATCTTCAATCCTTCCATACACCATTCTACGAATGGAAAAATCCAATGAGAAATTGATTTTCTCTTAATCCATTAACTATAATCCAAGCATAAAATAATATGATCTTCGAAAGAATAACTACCACATGCACAATTAATGTCAAATTTTAGGTTACATGAATGTGTTGAAACTGACCACACATGATGCCTCACCATTAACAAAGCATCATAAACACATATTGAATCCATCAAACATTTAAAGAATTAAATGCATAGAATTATACTAGGAAAACATATTAAGAGTTTGAAAACACCATAAAGTGGGAACCTAGAAAGATGGAGTAAAAAATGGTATATGATTTTCCAAGCTATGTTTCCAACCCTTTACGATGCTTTACAAGTGAGTATATAGGCACATTAGATGTGGAAGACAAGCAATCAATCACTCCAAAACACACAAAAGAAAAATCACATTGGAACGTGCAGGGGCACATTGACTTGTCCTTTACATTCTATTCTTTGCGGCTAAAATTTGACTTTTAAACACATGTCACACAATTAATAGACGCTTTCCAAATATCTTATACACTTGTGAGAATATCCCCTATAAATAAGCATCAAAATTTTCATACAATACCAACTTGACATTGTACTACATCAAGTCCATCTTCTCATTTACCATCCTATTCCTGAACCATCCATTGCTCTAGCAGTTTATGGTCCTTGCTCATAATCTTCACTCAATACTAAATTCCACCATTATCTTAGCAATTTGCATTCTTTGACTGCAATATTTTCTTCTCAATGCCAACAATGTCTTTGTATAACTAGTATCCTATAATCAACAACAACGAAGCATCAAATTCATTTAAATAAAAAAATCTAAATTAATTAAATCAAATGACACTAATTAAACATAAACAATCAACCTTATTAATGTTTCTGCACATCTTCTAACTCATCATAATGAATGTTTCAAGATTTTCTACATGGGCAATGCCCTTGGTTGCATCTCAAACGTAATCCATTTTCTGCCTTTATAATCTTTCAATTTCATTCCCCCTGTTAGCCCATATGAGCTATTCTACCTACCTTATGCACACCCATTGTCATCACCAATGGATTCATACTGAAAAAAGTATATCACTTTTTTATAAAGTACCAGTCTCTAGTGAACATTCAGCATCAACCATCATCAATATCAAAGCATGAAAACATTGGGGATTTCAATCAACGGTGAGGATGAGTAACTGACAGGTCGTTCAGAAGCTGAGTTATAATGCCATCACAATAAGGAAGAATCATTTCATCCAAAGAATGACAAATATCCCCTGCCACACCAATACTAATCACACAAACTTGATATTCTTTAAAATTTTGTAAACCCATTTCAACATACTTATAGAACTTTCACATGTACTTATCAAATTCACCTCCAGTAGGAAAAGCAAGAGCCCCTATAACCAACATGGCTTCCATGTGGGGTGTTCTACTTCTGCAGGAAAATGGAGCCATCATTTGATAAACACATTATTGAATAGCATATTTAGTACCATCCACCTCTCCCAACTTGTGTATAAGTACCCACAATACCCCACACAATAATGCCTACAGATCACTTGTTTCTCCCTATCATTTGATGACCTTCTCTAATGTTCAATTGTTTGTCCCAGGTTGCCCATTATGATGGGAAGTAACCGCACTATAATGTTAGCAATATGTCTGGTAGGGCACCTCAAATTTTGATTTAAAATCTTGTATGCATATGACTTGAGATGAGAGTCAGAAGCATCTATTCTTTCTGCCATTGCAAGAAGAGCACCAATTATATATTTTCTAGAAAACTTGGTGAACTTTTTATACTTTCTTGTTTTTTCTCATTGTTCAATTGATACAATATATTCCTTATTCATCAAGATAGGTTTTTGGTCTTTCATCATATGCATCCCCACTCCTTAAAAATTTCATTATTAGGTGAATAACATTCTAGCTCCTTAAAATAGAGCCTTAAAGTCCCAACTTTTCAACTTCAGAATCACAATCATCTTTTCATGGTCTGTGATATATCTTTCTCAAAATTTATACATAGGCCCCTTTACAGCTTGATATGTTTGGGATTCAAGTCAACTAAGTAAAAGAACATGACATAAGTCTTAAAGGAAGAATCATTGCTCTGATACAATTTAGATGTATCAACATATGCCAACTGAGATTTGTGCTTCTTTTCACCATCCTTTCCCTCACTAATAACCAGATCACTCTTATCAATTCTTTCTTCTTTTTAAAGAATGCTTTCTCCTCCTTCATCAGAAGGCAATAATGCTTCTGCAGACTTTTCATTCGTATTTTGAAAATTTTCAATGATATCACTGCTTCCATTGACATCTAGATTTTCGTCATCCCTAAAATACAGATAAGGTTGGATTGTTGTGATCCACTATTTCTAGAGGTTCATTACTATTCATATTTTTTTTGCCTTCTTATTAAAGGAAGATGGTACTGACACAGGATTTCTTGGTGTAGTGTGAAATGTTGCGTTGGCCTTTTTGGAGTGAAAGCTTTCTTTCTGGATAAGGGAAGCACTTTCTTTAGATTCTAAGAAGCGCTTTGCACCATTGATGGGGGCTTTTTTATTGTCCATGGCTTAGGTTTGGTATGTAATTCGGGAACTCTGAAAGAAGTATCTCTGCCATTAGAGTCGCCAAACTACTACCATCTCTGTTGTTCTGAAAGATTTCAAAATTCTCCAAGGTACCCACATCAAGAACCATTTAAGGTTCAACAATAGAATTATCTTGGAACCCACAAACTTGATTGCTTTAACCAGATGCAAGCTGCATAGTTGCAAAATCCAAACTAAGCATATGATTCTTAATTCTAGAAACATGAAAATAATTTCAGTTATTGGCATCATGGACATGTCACTAGCATCCCACCATCAGTGATGATTCCTTTGGTAATCAAATCACATTGGTGGTGGAGCCTCAGAAAGCTCCATAACCAAATGAAAAACCTTTTCATCTTTGAAGTTGTCAAACAATGTTGCAATGCGTGGGCAAATGCTCAATGATCACCACTTTTATTTGGATGTCTTCAATACCAATCAAAGTCCTGCTCTACTCAAGGCTATGGCATTTGATGTGATGACATTTACTTAAGGCATTCTGTCGAACAGTTTGTGTGCCTTGTTTGTGGTTCCACATGTCAACTAGTGCATTCAATGAGACCGCATTTCTTTGAGGAATTCCATCAAATAGTTCATGTTTCCTATCGGTGCTTCCACCAAAGCATTCCCAACTATAATATCTCCCAAAACTTTGCCTCCATTATGCTTTGATGGACATCTAAACTCTAGTCCCCTGTCCCCATGCTGTCACAGGTATAAAGAATGCTAGCAGAAGTTGTGCAAATGGCTTTACATCCACCGCTTAGTTTTATTTGCAAGCTCCTAAATCCTTTTCAACGTATCCATTTTGTGAATACTTTGCAATCATGGCATTCCATGAGATCACATTCCTTCAAGGCGATTCCAGTAGACCAATTGTGTTCATATCCTTCCACTATGGCCTCTTTGAGGCGCATTCCTTTGAGAGATGATGTCCCTACCCTGAATTGCAGCTCCCGTTTTGGCATCGGCGTGAAGGATACTGGCACAGAGGATGTTGGGCTTGGCTTTACACATACCATTCACATTTGTTTGAAGTTTGTAAAGTTTTTTGAACAAAAACACTTTAGGGTTCATATCCTGCAATCTGAGCATTTCAGCTTCTTTTGTGATGGTTTGAATACTGTGTTTTATACTTCAGAGCCCAGAAGCATCTTGTACAAATTTTAGTTATTTAGAAGCGTTTTGAAGTGTGAGTCCAAATTTTATTTTATAATAGAGTGTAGAGATCTTTGGATTGAAATTGTGTGGGATTTTTTACATTAACATTTTGGATCATATTCCATGATCCATCATCAGGATGCTGTGCAGATAAAGAGAAAATCTAAAATCATACTCCATTTGGATATTCCTCTCTCTAACAACATCCTGATGATGAATCATGATGTAAAAATCGCACACAGATTCAATCCAGAAATCTCTATATTCTATTTTATCATATATTATGAAAACTTCATGCTATTAATTCATTTTACAATTTTTGACTTCCACTAACATTGTATTTTGCAATTTTAGCAACCAGTAATTGTGATCAAATGCGGAATGGATACACTAAAAACTAAACGTTGATCATTCAAAACTTTATACTATTTAATCTTTCAAATTTAAAATACATGGGTAGCCATTGAAAACAGTATACATCCTAAAATCATGAACAGTTGTAAATTTCATTTAAAATATATATTTTAAATTACATTAAAATATATATATTTTAAAATAATTTAAATAAAATATAAATCAAAGTGCATATATTTAAAAATAAATTAAAATTAAAAAATCAAATATATATATTTTGAACTTATAGAAATTAATATATAAATTTTAAAATTTAAATTCATAAATTTCAAAGTATAATAAAAAATAATTGATTCTTATAGGTCCTTTAAATCTGGAGTATATTTTCTCAATGTGAGGCCACCACACACTTCTTCTGATTCAATATTTGACACCAATTTGTATATGCTTAAATGTTAGAGTCTTAATTCTTAGTATAAACTTTCACGTTACAATTGAAACTAATAACTATGCATGCATGAACACCCATGTTGATTTTGTAAGGACCTCACACCAAATGAGATATCAAGTATAATGAACCAACTAGATTGTAAGGCCACACTTCCCTTTTGACAAATGCAATATACATGACATTAAGGTGTGATGGACACTAGACCTTGCATACCAACAAATGTGACACTATGATACAAAGAAATGAGGATAATACAAGGCATCAAATCCATAATGTAAAAGCCAAACCAAAGGCCAAAATGAAAATTGGTAGGGTTGAGAAGGAGAAAGAATTAAGATATTAATGATACTTCACAAGAAGGTGACCCAAGAAATGATCAAAACATCGGCAATTTGACCATTCTTTGGAAACCTTTTTTAGAGGTGAAGAAGACTTGGAGGCCTTCAAGAATCTAATGATGTGATTTGAATCTAAAGATGCAAAATCTCACAACATAATGTGAAATGTAACAAGTGACTTGGCATAGTGTGTTCTAGTTAACCCAAAGTTTAAAATGACACCCTCAAAGCAACAAGTGTATGAATGTCAAGGTGATTGAACTAGATCACTCCCAAATAGACTAACCACAAACTTTAATGACTAAGCATGTGGCCAAGGATGGTATAAACCTAGGATTGAATGATACACCAAAAACATGATGCAAACTTTCCCTTCTTAGACTTGAAATATGAAGGGTGGCTAGAAGATACAGCTAAAAAATGAAAGGTAAGGGTCCTCAATCATACAAATATATGGGCATGTTGTGGAGGCTACAAAAAGTAGTGTGAGTGATAGTTCCATCAAACCATCATTCTTCCAATAATAAGGTGATCCCACAATAGTGGGTTACATTTTTTGGCCAAACTTTACATTGAACTGAACTTTTTTAACTAAATCTTCACTTTCAGACACCTATAGCTGCTAAACCATGAGGAATTTGAAGATGATGCAAACTAGTGATTTTTAAAATTTTGTTTGTAGATTCTAATGTATTTAAAAAAAAAATTGGAATCAAATTGCATTTCTTTTTCCATCTCCTTCAATAACTAGTTTTTAACAGTAAACAACATTTTTAAAGAGTGATGTTTACTGTATGACACATAACTTATTTTCTATGAAGAATAAAATTCTATTTTTTCAAATTTATATTTGTAACTACAATATCTAGCTCCTCCATTTGGTTTCATAGTGTTTTATTGATTTTTTTTAATTAAGTTTTGAAGTCAAACCAATTACAATTTAGACATAGATGTATTGTACAACACAATTTTTTTTGTATGTATCAAAATTCAATTCTTTTTTTTTTGGATCAAGGACATCAATACCAAGCACCTAGATATTTTTTAGAATTATTTTGATAATCTACTATTTTTCCACATGTGCAAAACAAAAAGCTTTATTTTTCGGTGAAAAACCTACATTCACAAAAAATAAAAATAAATATAATAATCAAATTAAATATATTTAAAGTTATACTTTTTGGGAAGCTTATAATAAGGACTACACACTTACAAAGAAAAAATTAAATGAATTCATTTGATCCCCCAAAAGGTAAATCAAAGGTGGTTTTTTATTAGCATTTTGATAGGTGTAGAGGAGACTCCATTATAGGTATGGTTTAAAACTATCGGGGTTCTATCCAAGGGGGTTCAATCTAAAGGGGTTTGATCAAAACCTCTTCAATTAGAATCCTTTAAATGAAAACTTTCAATGTTTAAATCAATATTTTTTTTTAAATATGTGATTTCAACAAAAATAAAGATGTTCCAGAAAGTGTAACTCACTATTGTGGCAACACCCAATAATCTAACCATGAAAGAGAAACATAAATAATTGGAAGGAATTTGTTTTCAGATGTTGTGAGTCATGTGTTTAGAAGAAGAGAGTTTAGTTTCATTTTATTTGCATGAGTAAGGGATGAAGTATGTAAAGGTAATGTTTGGAAAAAACTATTCCCTTTTCATGGTGCTACACCCTTAATCCTAGAGTGTCCACAAGGTTATGAGTAGTCAACTTGTGGCTACCTTAACTCTTATTTAAGTTATATGATCATTAGTATAGCCTTATCTAGGTAGTTAAGTGATCATGGGTGGCATCTAAGTCATAAGTAGGGTATACATAGGGGTGGTAGTTAGTTTATTCAACCATCATATTACAAATTTTCCTCTTCTTGGATACTTTTAGAGGTTTGACCGCTTGAAGTGGCTTATTATTCTCAAATATTATCAGTTATGTGCAGTATATTTCTTATATTATTATTCTCTTGTATAATTTGATTCATGTTAAGTGTTATTAACGCATAATCTTGGTACCATGAACACAAGAAATAAGGTATTTTTTTAATTTTGGTCATATTGGGAAGTGCATATCTCTCATTTTGGTGATTTTTTTATTAATTTCAAGAGGGTTAATCAAGGATATATAGGAACTAATTCAATCTTGATTTGAGGTCAATTGGAGTAGAATTAATGGATTTGTTACAAAATTAGATTTTGAACCACCAAATTTTCTCCCAAGGCTACAAATCAATAAAGTTTTTCCTAATTTTTGGAGGGTTGAACAATGGTGCATTGCTACACTCATAGTCATTTGGATTCGTTTTTTGGTATGTTATTACAATTTTAGTGTTTCTATAAATTATCTCTATAGGTTATAATTTGTGGATTTTTTAGTTTGGTTTATATTTTTAGAAATGTTGAAAATCACTGAGTTATATAGTCTTTGAAAATTTAATTTTGTGGCTAAAATAGTTATAAAATCATCTAATCAAGTTTTAGTTTAAACAAATCAGATTTTGCACTATATTGCTAGACCATAGAGTAGAGGCAAGGGTAAGACTCCTAACGAAGGTGATTCACCACTAAAGGAAATGTATGCCATATCCATGGAAGAGGTGAGTGAAAAAACCAACAAGATGAAGGAGGATATGGAACATTTGCAAGAAAAATTGGATGACATATAATGAGATTTACCTAACATCCATAACATATTGAAAAATATGAATGCTTATATCTAGAACTGATCAGACTCACAACTAGATGTTTCAAGTAGCCAAGGAAAATCATTTATGTCAATCAATTAAGACTCAAATGCAAACACTCATATGGGATCCAGGAACATTATGCCAAAGGGGATATGCACAAGTATGATGTAAATGGTTTGCTAACTTGGATAAATTAAATGGATATTTTTATATATTTCAAATTCTAGTTAGAAAAAGTGGCAATTGCTTCCTTATATCTAGAATGAGATAAATTCATTTGGTAGTACCAATAGTTATGTGCACAATGGAAGAAAAAAGCTCTCATTATCACATGGTTAATTTTTACAAAGGAGTTATAGTCACAATATGGCAATATTGTGGCAAATAACTACTTTAGCTAGTTAGCTAAATTATATTTAACAAGATCAATCAAGCAATATATTTAGTAATTATAGAACCTACCATTGAGAGTAGATATAGTTCTAGAAGATAACTTGAATGAATTATTTCTAGTTGGTCTCAAGAATCATATCCAACATGAGGCATGTATATTTAGCACTAATTCTATATCTAACTCTTTTTTCCTAGCATGCAAGATAATACATAATTTTTTAATTCCTACAAGGCAAGGGTTCAATGGAATAAGAGAAAATTTCTACACAAACATTCCCTTAACCCAATGGATTGACTCCTCAAAAAATTGAAGAGAAAAGGGCGAAATGGTTATTTTTAAACTATGATAGAAAATTTATTAGAGGACATAAATTTGTATAAAATAAACATGATTCTACATTGATGAGCCAAGTGAGGAAGAATATGAATAATAATACATATTAGGCTTGGGAAATGAGCTAGATGAAGAACTAGAAGATCCCCAACCAAGCAATTCTTACTATGCACTTTCTACCATTCACACCCCACAAAATCTCAAGGTAGTGAATTTCTTGAAGAAAGAGAGTGACAATACCAATATAATCAATAACTACTCACAAATTCATCAACAAAAAGTTAGATTCTCATCATATTTATTTTATCTAGATCTAGCTCCAAAATTTTAGGTTATGATTGCAAATAGGAGCAATGTCAATTGTTTAAGGAAATGCCACAACATTAAATTATCCATGGAAGAATAGATTCTCAATTACTCTACGTTTGTTATCTCTATGGGTATAATAAATATTATATTATAATTTTAGTGGCTTACTACTTTGGGGACAATTTAGATTGATGTGTTTTCACTTAGAGGGAAGAATAATATGACTAAGAGTGTTACATGCAAATTATCTATAGGTTATAATATCTCATCAAATATAAAATATTATTTAAAAAAGGGTTGATGGAGTTTTGGTTCAATTATTTACATTAGAAGCATATCAACCAAAGGATTCTACACCACTAGGCCTCTTGTAGAGAAGCACTCAGTATTTTTTGGTAAGATGCCAAAAGGATTGCCTCCTCAAAGAGAAAATGATCATGTCATTCAACTAGTACTTGTTTGTATGTGGCAACTGATCATGCTATACTCTACACTCTTCATGTATCCTCGTCGGGGTCCGAGGCTGGGTTGGGCCTCAAGTGGGGGTTTGGGGGCGGCAGTTCTTGATATTTTTTTTTTCTACTTCTTTGCTTCATCACCGAAAAAGAAAAAAATCGACTTTGTAGAACCCTAATTTATAGAAGCTTCTAAAAGCTTGTTATAAGCAGTTGGGATGGGGAGTTGTAGTATGGCATTATTTGTGAGATTGTAATATGTTTTGCATTGGATAATAAAATTATTGGATGGCTACAGTTTGTGGATGTAGCTCGGATTGGGTGAACCATGTTAAATTATCTATGTTGTCTTGTTTCTGCTATAATTTTTTTGTGTTTTATTTATTTGTTTTATTGATCAAATTTTCATTTAACTTGTTAGATATCTTCCTTCTAACCCTAACAAGTTGCATCAGAGCAAGGTTTTGTTCAGTTATCATCTGCAGGAAGGTCTCACAGCTAAGTGGGAGTCTCATGATTGAGTGGGAGAAATGGTAGACGAGGGTAAGTTGAAGGTTGAGAAGTTTAATGGGAAGAACTATTAGTTATGGAAGATGCAGATGGAGGACTACCTCTATTAGAATGATTTATGATGGTCATTGGAAAGGAAAACCAGGAAAACCTCAACAATGTTTGATAAGGACTGGGATATTTTGGATAGAAAGGCACTTGGCAGTATTCGTTTATGCCTGGCACAATCGATGGTGTGCAATATTAGAAAAGAAAAGACAACTCAAGAGTTGATGGAAACCCTAGTAAAGTTATACGAAAAACCTTTCTCTTCGAATAAGGTATTTTTTATGAAGAATTTATTTAATATGAAAATGGTAGAAGGTGGGTCAGTTGTTGATCATTTAAATGAGTTTAATACGGTTACCGGTTAATTAACTTCTGTAAATGTAAACTTTGATGAATAATTTAGGGCTCTTTTGATTCTGTGTTCTTTGCCTGAAAGTTGGAATAGCTTGGTAATGGTTGTTAGCAATTCTATTTTTGGTTCGAATACATTGAAATTTGATGACATCGTTGGTGTTATTTTGAGCAAGGAAATTCATAGGAAAAGCTCAAGTGGAACATCCACTTCAGGCAATGTTTTGAATGTAGAAAGCAGGGCAAGAACAAAGGAGTGAGGAAACAATTCTGGAAGTTGTGGGAAGTCACAAAAAAAATCGAAGGACAAAAGGTCCCAATCTAGAGACAAGAGGGATTGTTGGTACTATGGTAAGCCAAGTCATTTAAAGAAAGATTATTGGTCTCGGAAAAATAAAGGAGACAAAAAGGAAGGAAATAAAGAGGCAAATGTGGTAAGTAATAAATCTGATGAGGATACTTTGATTCTTTCCCTTAACAATGTTGATGATTCTTGGGTGTTAGATTCAAGGGCTTCACTTCATGCTACGCACCATATAAATTATTTTCTTGATTATGTCGAAGGGGATTTTGGGCTGGTTTATTTGAGAGATAACGAACCCTATCAGATTGTTGGAAAGGGATGAATCAAGATTAAGTTGTAGAATGGGAATCATTGGCTACTACATGAGGTAAGGCATGTTCCAAAGTTAAGAAGAAATTTAATTTCAGCAGGGCAACTAGATAATGAAGGTTGCATTGTTACAGTTAGTGATAAAAATTGGAAGGTTACAAAAGGTGCCTTAGTGGTAGAAAAAGGTGTGAAATTAGGCACCTTATATCTTTGTAAAATTCATATTGTTCCTTCTACTTTAGCTATTGTAGATAAAAATCAATGTTCACGAATAGTTGTTGTAGTTTAGAAAGCATAAAATTAGATAGTTGCTATGGATTTTGAATCAACACTATGGCATAATAGACTTGGGCATATGAGTGCAAAAAGTATAAAAGTACTTCATTCAAATAATGTTTTACTAGGTCTAAAATGTGTTAATATGGATTTCTGTGAAAGTTGTGTCTATGGAAAATAGAAGAGAGTTAGTTTTCTCAAAGATGAGAAACAAAAGAAATATGAGAAATTGGAGCTTGTGCATATAGATGTTGGGGACCAACTCAGGTATCTTCTCTTGGTGTCTCTTAGTATTATGTTACATTCATTGATGATGCAACTAGGAAGGTATGAATTTATTTCCTTAGGCAAAAATCTAATGTATTTGAAAATTTTAAAAAATGGAGAAGCTTGGTTGAGAATGAGACGGGTAAAAAATTAAAATCTCTCAAATCTGATAATAGTGGTGAGTATTGCAGCAAAGAGTTTGAAGATTATTTTTCCTCTAATGGTATTCGTAGGCAAAAAATAGTTCCAAGGACTCCACAGGAAAATGGAGTGGCTGAGCGCATGAATAGAAGAATAATGGAGCACGCACGAACTATGAGATTGCATGTTGGGTTGCCTTTAAACACATGGACAAAGGTTGTAAACATTTTTTTTATTTAATTAATAGAGGTCCATCTAATCCTTTGGGTTATGGTATTCCAGAGGAAGCATGGAGAGGTAAGAAGGTGAGTTATTCTTTTCTCAAAACCTTCGGTTGTGAAGCATTTGCACATGTAGATTCTAAAAATAGAATCAAGCTTGATGCAAAATCAAAGAAATGTATATTTGTTGGATATGGCATTGATGAATTTGGTTATAGGCTTTGGGATTTTGAAAATAAGAAAATTGTGAGAAGCAGGGATGTCATATTCAATGAGAAAGTGTTGTACAAAGATCAATTGCAGCAGCATGAGAAGAAAGAAAATAATTATGTAGTGTTGGATGATACTTCAAACAATGATGTCCCAGTGGTTCCTCATACTCCACAACAACAATAACAACAAATACCACAAACTCCAGTGAATGTTAGACGATCTTCAAGGATAAGTAGACCTCTGGAAAGATTTTCTCCCTCTTTGTATTCTATTTTATTAACTGATACTAGTGAACCGGAATGTTATGATGAAGCTATGCAAGTGGATACCAAGGTTCAATGGGAGCATGGAATGGAAAAAGAAATGGATTCCTTGCTGAAAAAATCAGACTTGGGAATTATGCAAGTTGCTTGCAGGTAAAAAAGTTCTACCAAACAAATGGGTTTATAGGCTAAAAGAGGAGGATGGAGGTAAGAAAATATTTAAAGCCAGATTAGTTGTAAAGGGCTTTGCACAAAAAAAGGGTATTGATTTTGATGAAATCTTTTCTCCAGTTGTTAAAATGACTTCTATTCATACTATTTTAAGTATTGTGGCTATTGAAGATTTGCATTTAGAACAACTTGATGAACATTAAAACTTTCTTTCTCCATCGTGATTTGGAAGAGGAAATATATATGGAACAACCACAAGGATTTGAGGTCAAAGTTAAGGAGAAGCTAGTGTGCATATTGAAGAAAAGTTTATATGGCTTAAAAAAAGCACCTCGAAAATGGTATATTAAATTTGATAGTTTTATGGTTGAGCAAGGCTACAATAGGTGTAATTTAGACCATTGTATTTACTTTAAGAGGTTAGCTGAAGATAGCTAAATTATTTAATGTTTATATGTTGATGATATGCTTGTAGCGGGGTCTAACATGGATCACATAAAGGAGTTAAAACAAAAGTTAGCAAATTCATTTTCTATGAAGGATTTGGGGGCAACAAAACAAATCCTTGATATGAAGATTACAAGAGATAGGAAAAACAAAAAAATGTTTCTATCTTAGGTTGATTATGTTGAAAAGGTGTTGCAGAGATTTCATATGGAGAATGCAAAAGCTATCAGCACACCTTGGCCCAGTCATGTCAAAGTGACTAAGGATATGTGTTCAAAGACATAAGAGGAGGAAGGAAAAATGACCAAAGTACCATATGCTTCAGTTGTAGGCAGTTTAATGTATGCCATGGTATGCATAAGACCGAATATTGCACATGTCGTAGGAGTTGTTAGCAGGTATATGAGTCATCCTGAAGTTGGGCATTAGAATGCGATAAAATGGATTCACAGGTACTTGAGAGGTACATCCAATAAATTTTTATGCTTTGGGGGATCTAGGATTGATTTAAAAAGCTATGTTGACTCAGATTTGGAAGGAGATATAGATACCAGGTGAAGTACCACAGGTTACATATTTACATTTGGTGGGACAACAATGTGTTGGATTTCTCAGTTGTAAAATATGGTTGCTTTATCTACCACGGAGGTAGAGTATGTTGTTGGAACAAAGGAAACAAAGGAGATGATATGGATGCAAATTTTCATGGAAGAGTTGAGCAAACAATAGGCTGAAAATCACTTGTTTATAGATAGCTAGAGTGTTATAAATCTTGCAAAGAATACTGCCTTACACTCTAAAATGAAACACGTATAGTTGAGATATCATTTCATTCAGTCAGTGTTGGAGGATGGACAGGTAAAGTTGGAAAATATACATACAAATGCCAATCCAGTAGATATGTTTACAAAGGAAGTGACAAGGGAGAAGTTGGGATCCTATTCAGCTTTGGTTGGTCTTCATGGTTAAAAGTATAATAGAGCAGCAGGGTCTGTAATGTCCCCATTTTTAGCCATACGCTCTTTAGTATCTGATAGCCTATTCCCAGAAGCCCGTAGGCTCATCAGAGGTGAAATTAGGGTTTCCTATTTTATAGGGGTTCTAAAGAAGGTTTGCATGAATGAGAAATGTGGATTCTTTCTGGGATTTCAAAAATTTTCGTAGTGATATGAAATACAAAGTCATCGGGCGAATTTTCTGAATTTACTGTTTTTAGTAAGTTCTATTTTTGATAACTTGCCATCTTGGGCTATAGCATTAGTAGTCAGCTCAGTTTTCATTTCGGGCAATGCAATTTGGATCATATTTGTCCTTCAGCATTTTGAGGCTCATTTTGGGTAAAATGATTTATTCTAAGTCATTAATGTTATAATTTCTTATTGGCCCCCTTGGCCTAGTATTAATGACTTAAAGTTGTTTTAAAGGTGGCCTTTGAGGGTGGACGCCTCATTGAGAGATTATTTAAATATTTCTAATGTAAATATTTCTCCTCAAGTTTTGGATGCCTAGAAAGGTGAATATAATGTTTTAAAAATTAAAATATTTCAAAAGCAAGAAAGAGAGTTTTTTATGGGGAAGTTGAAGGGTCACCTGAAAACTTATAAAAGAAGGCCTTTGCTCTCTCATTTGGTATCTTTGGAAAATTACATCGTAGTGCTGTTGGATTGAATTCAAAACCCGACTAAGGGGAAGCTTAACTTTTCTACTCCATTCTTTAGGCCTGAAACTATGGTTCCCTAGATGGTGGATTGAGAGTGTGCTTCATTTAGAAGTACACATTGAGTTCATTGTGGAGTTTTTGGTGAAGACTTCATGTTTTATGGTTTGTTGGCTCATCATTTGTTGTAGGAGAAATTCATGAAAAACTTTCATGGTGATATATTTTTGGTTATGGGTATTTGCGCATTCTATTCCTATGTTATTGGTGCCTCTTTTTGCACATTTTAAGATTTATTGAACAAGTATATGATTTTATAGACAAGGTCTCCCTTTGCCCTTGGCCGTTCCTTGTCTTTTTGTCATTAAACTATATGATGGGTAGATTTTGAAGAGATGGGTGTCAAGTTGGTGTTCTATCATGGTCGCCCAACCTTGGAGGTATTTCAATTCTAGTTTTGTGTGCACTGGTGACGAGTTGTTAAAGATATGAGCATTTTTTTGAAGACTTGGCTTCTTGGTTAGAACATTGGTTTGCTGATTTGGAAATCAGACCTAATTATTTCTCTTAATATGCCTATTTCTTGATCTTTCAACTCACATTTGCAATAAGAAATATAACATAACCTTAGCAGAAGTTTGGAGCAAGTTTGAAGAGGTTATAATCCACTTGGTTATTATGAAGTTGTTGGTCTGCATTTTAAATTATTAAGTTTTCTAAATTAGACTTAGTCCTTTCCAAATTATGCATTATATCATGAGAATCTATGATGCTACTTCATGAGCAGTTTATTCAAAGAAAACAAGAGCTATTGGGGAAAATATATAAATAAATTATTGATGGCCAATTGTTGGTAAGAAATCTTAGTTTGCTAGTTTTACATCAGATTCATCAGTAGATCAATTTTTGGCTTGTTCTTCAATAGTTGAGAAGATTTGGAGTTGAGAGATTATCTTTCTTCATTTGGCTTTGGTAATATTGTAATTCTCATGTAATTTGTAACTCTTTCTCATTTTGTAAGACTGTAAACAGTAGTATTGTTCCAGTCCTTTATTGTTGCAACTATTTCTTATTTCTCACATTAAGCACCCTTGGATGGTTTACCACCAGTGTGGAAAAAAGACCTCATGTTATCTCTCTCATTTTGTACCCACTGAAAAGTGGTGAATTCCCACTTACAAGTGGATGCCTATCGTAGTAGATGAATTTTTATGTTTGTAATTTCATTCCCCCCACTATTTAGTGGATGTGTGGAAAATATCTCATGGCTGGTTATGTGCCTAAGTTCATTTCAGTTTTGTAATAAGTTTCTCCGCCATATGACAACACCTCTCCTTCCTTGGGATTGAGTGTGCATTCTTGGCATTGATTTTCTTATAATTGTAATCAATTTTAGTATTTGAGTTATTTAGATCCTAGGGATCCTCTCACCATATGCCCACCCCTCCTCCCTCATCAAGTCTTAGGGCGCATTCTTGGTTAGAGTTACTATTCTGCATCATTTTGGTTTTGGAGCTAACCTTAACGGGTGCGTGTTGTATTGAAATTGATATTGAAATCAAGGAAAAAATTGAGTGGGTATTTTACAGTGGTATCAGAGCCTATTTTCCTGCCATCCCGTGAGTTTCAATGCTTCAATTATCAGATGAGAGTCAGAGAAGACCGATACTACATCACAAAGCAGAACAAAGTTTAGTTTCAACTTCAGAAGTTTTTGAAGTTGACACCTTTTTAGAGGTTTGTGAAACCTTGTCTTGTCTGAATAAGGTATGGCTAATGAAGAAGAGAGTAAGTTGGTAGAGGCTCTCTTTTTGGTTGGAAAGAGACTTGGCAAAGAATTTCAGTCAAGAGGAAATGAAAATAATATTCTTCATTTGTTAGAACAATGTCTGAGACAAGTGAGGCCATCACCTTTGGAGGAAATGCAGTTGGCTTTAGCTCCTATAGTGAATTTTTTGAATCGACCCTATTGGTTGGGGCATCCTGATGAATAAACTAAGCTGCTGATTTCTTCTTGTTTCATGAAAATAATAAGAATTGTTATTCCCTAGTTTCCCTATGATAATGAAACTATGAAGATCATATTAAAAATGATAGTGGAAAGTTTCCAAGATTTGGATGAAATTGATAGTAGTTTGTTTCCAAGAAGAGAATCTATTTTAAAGACATTTTCTGAAGTTAATGCTTGCATCTTATTGATAGAATTGAAGATGGAGAATCAGATTTATCATTTATTTAATTATCTCTTCACCTCAACTTGGAGTGAGCAGGAGGAGGGGGTGTTTGTAGTTGTTAAAAATGTTCTAATTGACACCATCAAAGAACTTGATACTCTTCTCGAAAGTGTCCAAGTCCTCAAGAATGCCTTTGAACGAGAAGAGAAGATTTCTCCAACTGCTGATTTTTTAGTCAAAGAAATTTTCAGTCAATGTGAAGAAAAAATGAAGCCATTTTTTAAGAAGACCGTTGAGGACAAAGAGGAGATCTTTGAAGCTGAAGAGGAGGATGAAAGCTGGAATCCCTTCGAATTCATAGAAAATGTTCAAGGAGTTTCCATTCATCTTGCAATAGAGAATGATGAGTCAACAGGTGTTAAGGAGCCTCAAGTTGAAAATCCAAGAGAAGAACTTCTAGATACAAGAGTTGACATGGAGTTGCATGAAGAGACCCTAAGTGCAGATCTGAAGGAAGGAGAAGTTCAGATTGTAGAAGATACGTATTCAACTAGTGAATTGCCTTTTCACAATTCAGGAGAATGTTGGTTTGAAAGTTAGGAAAAAGAGCAAGTTGAAGTCTCTTTTCACTTCAAAGCTGATTTGACCAATTCCTTTAAATCATGTGTAGAAGAAAACATGGAAGGAGAAACTTCTAGTAGTCATAAGGTAGATTTCTCTTCACCTGAAAATAAGCTAAGGCAAAAAGCTAAGGAATTGGAAGGCACTATGGATGGATGATGAAGAGTGTCCATCACATGCGAGACAAGTTGGGGAGTGTAGCTCAAACGATTTTTGAAATATTTGTCCATCAAAGCTATTCTACATCATCTTAGCCAGCATATGAAGATTGCAGTTCAAGCTCACAAACTGCTGAAAATGGAATTCGAGTTTTGTCATAGCTTGATGAATTGCATTAGCATGTTGAAAATTTGATTTATGTTATGCCTAGAGGAGAAGATGTATGTTGCATTTCCATTGTTGATATGAATTTCATTAAGTTTTCCTTGGAGGAAATCAAATCAAGTCTTTTGCACATCATTCATGTTGGCCAAAAAATTCGACAAGGCATTGGAGTGTAACGAGCTCACCAAAGCCAAGTTGCAAGAAGTGCATGCGACTCTAATTGAAGCAGAGAATCAAATTTTTGTTGTTCAATATTCATGGGAGCAAGAAAATAAAAGAAGAGCAGAGGAGCTTCCGAAAATTATTAATGAGTTGGATCTCATAAAAGAAACATATGATTTGGAATGCTGCCCTAAGAGATCAAAGCATTCAAATTCTCATCAACAATTTTTTTAGGATTTTGACAATTTGTTGTATGAAGAAGGTGCTAATAAGGTTTATGTAAATCCTCTTTTTGATATTGATGAAGGAATTGCTTCAAAGATTACTGAAGGGGGAAATTTGATTTTGTCTTCCAACGTTGGAGAGTTGATACGAGAGTTGCATGAAGTTGAATATATTGCTGCTCCTAGTGCACCCACTCAACAAGAATTGGTAACTCTTGGAACACAAAGAAATGAAGACATTCTTATTGTTCATCAACAAAGAGTTGATGGTCATGATGATGAAGGTTTTATTTATTTTTGATGAGGATGCTTGTGAGACTCTTGTTAGATTTTAGTTCATCATCATCTTCTCTTAGAGTGATAGATTTCAGAATTGTATTTGATGAAGGGTTCATGGAATCTTTCCATCAAATCATGACACAAGATTCTGGATTCAATTTCTTCATCGAACATAGGATGGTTGATTACTTCTTGGAGTTTCAAGAAGCATCAATTTAGATGGAACGAGCAAATTAGAGGATTCGTGTGAGAGCAGTTCTCCATCTGAGAAGTGGTTCTTCATGGTTGTTAGTTTGGGATCCTAGCATTACTTGGCAAGAAGTTGTTGTCTACCCTCTTGGATGCCGATTTTTCAAAAATCAGATATCAAGATGATTATTTCAGACTCGTTTGATAGTTGGTTAGTTCAATTTTAGGTCTCTCCATCTCTTATTTGGACTGAAGGTTTGCCTCAACTAAGTAAGGGAATGATTCAATATAGTCAAAATTCAGATATGGGTTGTTTTGATAATCAACAATGGAATTCATAATAACATCTCATACATTATTGTTTGGGGTAGCGAGTTATTAGTTGATTTGATTTGTCAAATTAAGGCTCATGAAGTGAAAAATGTGAAGATTTCTTGGATTCTTTCTAGTGAATGTATATCCCTTTGGATTGAGATGCAGTATGGAACATGGTTCATTGTTTGGCATTGGTTTGGTGACTTATTTGAAAATATTTTTGTTGTTGATCAGTATTATGACAACAAGATTTGGAGGTCCTATAGACTGATATGGGACCCAGGCACTAACATGTTTGGTGCATCATCTTTTGTGGATCGAGTTATGTTGCTCCACCTTGATGTTTTAATCAGAGTAGTGCAATGAATTAGAGGAGCAGTGTTCTTGAGAATGATCTGGAATCCTGGAATCACTTGGGTTTACAATTTAGCAGCTGAGGATGGGGAAGCCAATGTTGGCTTTTTGGAGTTTTTTCCCATTGTGTTTCAGTTTAGTTTTCATTCGATGGTCTCTTATGTTGGTATCCAGCAGTGCAGTGCTTACATCAGTGGGTGCTATCGATCTCTTAGGTTGATTTGGGACCTTGGGATCATGTTGAATTTCAATTGGTTTTGCATAGTGATTTTGGAATGCCAATTGAGTTGCTTGAGGATAAGAAATTTTGGGAAGGGCGGACTGTAATGCCCCCATTTTTAGCCTTACGCTCTTCAATATTTGATAGCCTATTCCCAGAGGCCTGTAGGCTCATCAGAGGTGAAATTAGGGTTTCCTATTTTATAGGGGTTCTGAAGAAGGTTTGAATGAATGAGGATTGTAGATTCTTTTTGGGATTTCAAAGAGCTTCGCAGTGATATGACATACAAAGTCATCGGGCAACTTTTTTGAATTTACTATTTTTAGTAAGTTTTAATTTTGGCAGTGCCATCTTGGGTAGTAGCATCAATAGTCAACTCAATTTCCATTTCGGGCAGTGCAGTTTGGAGCATATTTGGCCTTCAACATTTTGAGGCTCATTTTGGGTAAAATGATTTATTCTAGGTCATTAATGTTATAATTTATTATTGGCCCCCTTGGCCTAGTATTAATGACTTAAAGTTGTTTTAAAAGGTGGCCTTTGAGGGTGGACACCTCATTGAGAGATTATTTAAATATTTCTAAAGTAAATATTTCTCCTCAAGTTTTGGATGCCTAGAAAGGTGAATATAATTTTTTTTTAAATTAAAATATTTCAAAAGCAAGAAAGGGAGTTTTTTATGGGGAAGTTGAAGGGTCACTTGAAAACTTATAAAAGAAGGCCTTTGCTCTCCCATTTGGTATCTTTGGAAAATTACATCGTAATGCTACTGGATTGAATTCATAACCCGACTAAGGGGAAGCTTAGGTTTTCTACTCCATTCTTTAGGCCTGAAACTATGGTTCCCTAGATGGTGGATTGAGAGTGTGCTTCATTCAGAAGTACATATTGAGTTCATTGTGGAGTTATTGGTGAAGATTTCATGTTTTTGGGTTTTTTGGTTCATCATTTGCTGTAGGAGAAATACATGAACAACTTTCATGGTGATTTATTTTTGGTTATGGGTATTTGTGCATTCTATTCCTATGCTATTGGCGCCTCTTTTTGAACATTTGCAAATTTATTGAGCAAGTATATGATTTTATAGACAAGGTCACCCCTTGCCCTTGGTCGTTCCTTATCTTTTTGTCATTGAATTGTGTGCTGGGAAGATTTTGAAGAGATGGGTGTCAAGTTGGTGTTCTATCATGGTTGCCCAGCCTTGGAGGTATTTCAATTTTCAGTTTCATGTGCATTGGTGATGAGTTGTTAAAGATATGAGCATTTTGTTGAAGACTTAGCTTGCTAGATAGAACATTGGTTTGCTTATTTAGAAATCAGACCTGATTATTTCTCTTAACATGCTTATTTCTTGGTTTTTCAACTCACATTTGCAATAAGAAATATAGCATAAACTTAGAAGAAGTTTGGAGCAGTTTTGAAGAGGTTATAATCCACTTGGTTATTGTAGAGTTGCTGGTCTACATTTTAAATTATTGGCTTTTCTAAATCAGACTTAATCCTTTCCAAATTATGCATTATTTCATGAGAATCTATGATGCTAATTCATGAGCAGTTTATTAGAAGAAGACAAGAGCTATTGGGGCAAAGATATAAACAAATTATTGATGGCCAATTGCTAGCAAGAAATCTCAGTTTGCTGGTTTTATATCAGATTCATCAGTAGACCATTTTTTGGCTTGCTCTTTAGTAGTTGAGAAGATTTGGAGTTGAGATATTATATTTCTTCTTTTGGCTTTGGTAATATTGTAATTCTCATGTAATTTGCAGCTCTTTCTCATTTTGTAAGACTGTAAATAGTAGTATTGTTCCAGTCCTTTATTGCTGCAACTATTTCTTATTTCTCACATTAAGCACCCCTGGATGGTTTACCGCTAGTGTGGAAAAAAGAACTCATGTTATCTCTCTCATTTTGTACCCACTGAAAAGTGGTGAATTCCCACTTACGAGTGGATTCCTTCCATAGCGGATGAATTGTTATGTTTGTAATTTCATTCCCCCCATTGTTCAATGGAAGTGTGGAAAATCTCTCATGGTTGGTTATCCACCTAAGTTCATTTCAGTTTTGTAATAAGTTTCTCTGCCATATGACAACACCTCTCCTTCCTTGGGATTGAGTGTGCATTCTTGGCATTGAGTTTCTTTCAATTGTAATCAATTTCAGTATTTTAGTTATTTAGATCATAGGGATCCTCTGACCATATGCCCACCCCTCCTCCCTCATCAAGTCTTAGGGCACATTCTTGGTTAGAGTTACTATTCTGCATCATTTTTGGTTTTGGAGCTAACCTAAACGGGTGCGTGTTGAATTGAAATTGATGTTGAAATCAAGGAAAAAATTGAGTGGGTATTTTACAAGGTCCAAGGTGCTTATTTCCAGTGGGAGTTGTAAGTGCACTGATGTTGTCCAAGATGAGTCTCCAAGTGGGAGATTGTTGGTATGTGGCAACTAATCATGCTATACTATACACTCTTCATGTATCCTCACCAGGGTTTGAGGCCGGGGGTTCGAGGGTGGTAGCCCCCGAAAAGAAGGGGTTTGGGGGCGACACCCCCCTAGAAATTTTAGTTTCTAATTTTTTCCCTTCGTCACCAAAAAAGAAAAAAAATTGACTTTGTAGAACCCTAATTTATGGAAGCTTCTAAAATCTTGTTATAAGTGGTTGGGATAGGGAGTTGTAGTATGAAATTATTCATGAGATTGTAATATGTTTTGCACTCGATAATAAAATTATTTGATGTCTACGGTTTTGTGGATGTAGCCCGAATTGGGTGAACCACGTTAAATTCTCTGTGTTATCTTGTTTCTGCTATAATTTTCTATGTATTTTATTTCTCTATTTTATTGATCAAATATTCATTTAACTTGTTAGGTATCTGCCTTCTAACCCTAACAGTACTAGGGGTCCAACCAGTAAACATTAAGCCTTAAATGTATCCATATGTATAGAAAAGTGAAATTAAGAAGATTGTCTAGAAGATGCTAGAGGTAGGAATTATTAAAAATAGTTAGAATGCTTTCTGCTCCCTAGTGGTAATGATGTATAAGAAATATTATAGTTGGATGATGTGTCCTAAATGCAAAGACATTAACAAATACACCATAAAATATCAGTTTTCTATTTTATTATTTGATGATTTATTAAATGAGATTAATGGTGTTTATTGTATGAAACTTTCTCTTCATTCTAGTTATCATAAAATAAGAATTAGAGATGAGGATGTCTATAGGACTACTTTTAAAACCCATGGGGGGGACTGTGAGGTTTTGGTGATGTATTTTGATCTAAAAAATGCACCATATAAATTTTAAATTTTCTATGACATCTTAATTTACAAAAAATATTAGGAGGAAAACTTGCATCATGTAACTATGATTTTGAACATTCTTGAAAAACATCAACTTTATGCTAAGAAATCCAAGTGTGTTTTCAAAATAAAAGAAGTGGATTACTTGGGTCATATAGTTTCACATGAGGGAGTCAAGGTGGACCCTCATTAGATCAGTGTCATGGTAGAATGGTAAATACTTAAAACCCTCGAGTTCACATAAGGGGTTTCTTAGTCTTACAAGTTACTCCCAAAATTTTGTAATGAATTATGATAGCATAACATCACTACTCACAAGTTTATTGAATAAGGAGTCACTTCAAATGTAATGTGGTAGCTACCAATTAATTGGAGAAATTAAATCTAAGGCCATGTGCACAACTCTATTTTTAGTCACTCCATATTTTTCTAAAACATTCATTATAAAATGTTATGGTTTGTGACATGGGATAGGAGTAATACTCATACAATAAGGAATACACATAGCATTTAAGAGTCACCAAATTAAATGCAAGTATTTGTTGAAGAAATTTTATGAGAAGGAAATGTTGGATATCCTATAGGCAATCAAACAATGGAAGCCTTATCTAATGGGAAGAACATTTAAAGTGAAGATAGATCATGATAGTCTCAAATATTTCTTGAAATAGAGATTCTAATCTAAAGAAAAAAAACCTAGGAACAACCTTCTAATGCAATACCAAAACTTAGAGCCTAAGGGATATCACTTCAAGAAATGGATGAGACCATGACAAGGCAATGGAAATCATGAACTAATGCATGAGAGTATCTCCTTCAATTTTAGGCTCTACTAAGTCAATGGAGTCTTCCATGATGTCTTATATCAAGAGGATGAAAGAATCACTAGATAGGTCTTAAATAACCACATCCAAGTAATTACAAACTCTAAAATGTGTCAATATCGATTAATAAAAAAATTACCAAGACCTTGAAACAAATAGATACAATTTTATATAGCATCGAAAGATAGAATAATTTATAATCTTGCATGTGAATCTTCTTATGATTTACTTAAAAATATGCAAAGTGTTTTCATACTTTGATTTTTCTTTGAATATGTTATTAGTTTTTAGTTTTCAAGAAGAGATCATAGGATCATACTACTAAACCATGAAAGCATGTGAATCCTAATATACAATTAATATATCAAAAGAAACCGAGAGATGATTAGATTTAAATAATGTTGATTTATCACAATAAGAATGATTCCTACTCTATTAGGCATCAAAGTCTAAATATAGAAAGGAAAGAAAATAATTACATGAAATAGCAATAGAAGTTAAGCATACAAAGCATAAATCCATAAGGGATACCACACCTAGACTTAATTCAATCATAATTATTTAGAATCATCACACATTGCATTAGGGAAAGGGAAATTATAAAGCTTACAATTTTTTACAATGTCAAGTACCACTACCTAGCCTTTAAGATAGCCAAACCTACAAATGAAGTAAGATATCCTTCATGTTAGACTCATGAACAACCTTGAAATGATCCTACCAATCATAGAGGCATCCAAAAATGGATATGTATCATCTTGAAACTACTTTCTAATAGCCTATACAAGATACTCTTTGATTACAAATTCTTGAAAATTACAAGCATTAATATCCTAAAATACTTGACTGCAAGCTAATTCTATGGTGATAGTTCAAAAACCAACCCCAAAAAATATAACAAGTTAACACATATAGCTTTTTAGATTACAATAGACCTACAAGACATGAGAGAAAAATGAGAAGTCATAATTCATCAATATTTGTGCATAGTCATAGCTAGCATTTACATCTTCACATAGTTAGAAAACTTTTGTAGTAAAGGCATATAATTCCTAGGCAAAAAAATGATATTTGATCATTCTAACATAGTATAAAATGTTAGCATCTACTTTCAATATCAGGATATTATGAGGATGACACGAAACCCTAGAAGAAAATAACTATCAAATATTATGATAAATAAGAGAGAGAATCCAAAGGTGTCATTTATCTTTTAATCAAGGTAAGAATTGTCCTACAAAAAACCTTGTTCCATATTCTTGACCTTTAATTTACATGCAACATCCTCCTTTTTCATCCATGGATTCATGTCATGTAAGTTGTCATATCCAAATATCCTTAATGCATCAGATTATCACACAATGGTGTAGAAATCATAGTTCTCATTGATCCTACTCTCTTTCAATATTACAAATTTTTGGAAATACCTTACAATAAGTCCCATCAATGTCCTAGTGTGAATTTTGGTATTCCTTCCCCATCATTACCATCTACATCCTATGTTGATCCTGCCATTTTGACATCAAGATCATCTACCAATCCCTCCTCTCAAATAAATATCAAGATCATAGAAAAGGGGTGTGGGGAATATAAGCTACATGATTCCTTCCATGTGGGCTAGATCCATCTTTTTCCATGGTCCTATGATAAACATAAAAAACCCCTAAATAACCAATAGTCTTGATGGGTTATGATTTATTGGTCATGAATCATGGCCTTAGACTTGAGATGAAAGCTAGGTATTTTATAGAAACATATAAATCGCTCATGAAATGGATGTTAATGATTGATCCCCTATCCATTTCAATATTTTTTGAGCACATATTCAATGCCCCTTCAACCGTTTGGTAGTAACCACACATTCAATATTTTTATTCTTTATGGTGATGGTAGCTAGTGGTATCCAATTTATCATTTACCCTATGGGGTAAAAACTTAGTCCAATGTGATTTCTTGAATCTTAGAAGACTTCCTCTACATCTTTTATGTTACTTCAAGTGAGTACTAACACTTGCAGAACTTCAAATCGAGTATCAATTTCTCCTTGAAGGTGATTGGTATAATGAATTTAGTTCCTCAAAGAATGCATATTTGGGTGGTGAGTTGCAACAATTTTTAATTTATCACTTGCTTAATATCATTTAGCCTCTGCCCAATTTATTGTTCAATCAGATTTGATGTCTTATTTCTACTTCTTGTCATTTTTCTTGCCTTTCTCCTTTGATCTACCACAGACAACAAGGGACTCCATGGCCAGGGTACTCAAATTAGCAATTGCACAATTTTTTGTTCAATAAAATTTGATGGACCTTCTCTCCACTTCTTGTCATTTTTCTTACCTTTCTCCTTTGATCTACCATGAACATCAAGGGCCTCCTTAGCCATCTTAGAAGGCTTCCTTCACAGATCTCTTCAAATAATAGTGAATCAACAAAATCTTTTATCTTGAAAGTTGTTTATATGCTTCCAATAGCCATCACTAGGTGGTCCCACGAATCCGGTAAAGAACACAGCAATAACATGCAATGATCCTCGTCATCAATCTTCACACCAACTAAAACCCATTGAGCCACTAGCATATTGAATACATTCAAGTGATCAACAACTTGCCCTCCTTCCTCCATCCTCAAAGAATACAAATAACATTCTAACCATTGAGAGCTATGGCTATGTCTTGCATACTTGTAAAAAATATTTATTTGGAAACCAAAAATAAAATTAGCAACACTTAATTCTCTTGCAACCAACTCACATCTAGAACCTTCACCTCCACTCTTGAAATTGTATTTCACTATCTCATATCTTTTTCTCAACCATTTTCTTTCTAAAATCATGCTCTCTACCCTCATGAATACATGATATAAACATTTATAACCCACCATATTGTAAACATTTTTTTATTAAAACAATTATTTTTATAGAAAATGCAACCATCTAATATCATTTAGTATTTCATATTTGCATTATTATTCATGTCCTTCGATTAAATAGGAATATAAGATAATGTTAAAACGATTTCACTACCTCAATTCAACTATATATTTTTTTTAACAATTTGTGTAATTTATTTTTGTTAAGGGCATATAATCAAGGATGAGGAGCATGAAGGCCTATAAGGCAGGGAGATTTGGTAAAATTAGGGCATAAAGTTTTTTTTTATTATTAATTTTATTTGTAACTATGTTAATTTTAATTTTATTATATGTAATTTATAATTTAATCTATATTAATTATATTTAATAAGTTTAATACCATTTATTATTGATGGTAATTTGATATGTATTTAGTATTTTTATTAGTATTTTAATTTAATAAGTTAAATAACTATTATTAGTAAAATTATAATATTTAGGCATAAGATAATAAATTATATTTTAATATAACAAAATTGTTTAATAATATATTTTTTAATTTGATATATACAAACACATACACATATATTGTAGTCATATCCATAATAGGGGGTCTTGAAAAATAGTATCAGTACCAAATACCATATCGATATCAGTGTCTCGAAAAAAATTGACTTGCAAATATAATACAAATTTTTATTTCCTAGATGAGCTAAGTAGAATGAGGTTGGTCCTCAAGAGCAACTGAATTAATTTTTGCTAAATCCTCTAGATGAGTTGTGAAGAGTTTCAACCAAAGCAATTGGTGTCCTAATGTTCTATAATCAAAATTATTCTTTTAACATTGCATCGATCACACAATATTTGAAACTTGAAAGCAACAAAAGCATAAGAAACAAATGCACGCATAATTACACCTTCAAATCAGCTTTTCATTCCTTTGAAAAACTTAAAAGGAAACCTCTACAAATTGTTTATTAGATAGTTGTATGGTATTTTATCATTGTATATGATTCTTTTATCTTACACCTATCTTTATACTATTTAGACAAAACTTCTAGTCTTCAAAAAGCTCCTTATCTCTTACAACAAATGAGTTGGAAGATAAGTTTAAATCATTATTTATATCTACATTTTTTAGACTTAATTAGCTAATGTAATGGCACAAATTTGCACCCTTGGCAAATTCCCCATTTATTTTACCTTTACTTTAGAAACTATAAGCTGGATGAAGCAAAACCCGTTGTTGTCAGCTTATTCCTTTCGCATGGCCTTTTTTTTTTGCATTGGTGGAGGAATTTATATTGGGGACGTGCACATGCTACATGGACATCCACACATCGTGCTTACATCTTGATAGGATTCCTGCCTCTGGAATCTGTAGAACCATTATGTCTTTGATTGGCTGCAAAGGTAATATCTTCTGTCCTCCCTTGACCAACGAAAATTGACCTTTTACCTCCATTTTGGCAAATCAAATTTACTTCTTCACTCTTGCATGCAATTCTCTCATTCTCTCATTCATTCTTGCAACTTATTGCTCACTCTTTCACTCTCTCAAGCTTGCTCGTTATCTCTTCTTGGTAATTATTTTTCTCTACTTGGCTTCTGGAACAAGTTCTAGTTGCAACTCAACCATCTTTGTAGGTTGACGAAGCTCCATTCTCTTAGTGTGGTGTCATCTTCTCATCTCAACCTTGAGTGCTAATAGGAGGAAAAGTGATATTTCTCTTCTTATTTTGTTTGCATCATTGTGTCTTATAGAGTAGCATTCAGGATATCTTTGCACTCTATTTGATAGTGTCTTTCCTTTCTCTTCTTTATCGATTTCTCTATCTCTTTGCATATATGGTTTTCTGTGGAGGTGGGAACACCAAAGCGAGAGTCTAACTGAGGTAGAACTTGAAATGCAATACAAAAAATTTCCCATTTCTGTGTGTACAGGTGTTTTTTCGTCCTTTTGGAGTTAAAGTTAAAGACTCAAAGTGTGGATGGAGTGGCACCTTTTCCTTCTCCTTCTTTGTCATTTTTGCATTAGAGTAGTTTCCAGTATTCTTGTTGTTGTACCTTCTATTTCTTGCATTATCTCTATCAAATTATAAAACTCTATTAGTCAGGTTGTTAGTAGGCCCTTTGCATTTTCTATTTGTTTATCAGACTCCTATCTTCATAGGATGCCAGTGCATCCTTGAGATGCCAATCGCCATGCTAGAGTCTAATCCCCACGTTGTCATCCTCAAACAACGAGATGTTTGGTCTATACTCTGAAACCTTTGAGGTTGGCTCACTCGATTCTAGATACACCTATTTTAGCATAAGGGAAGCAGTGTAATGTCTTCCCTTCCTTTTCAACCTGTCAAACAACATGAGGTAGTTTAGGGAAATTCATTTCTTGGGGCTCTCCCATGACCTAGAGCCTCAGGAGTGATGAATCCCCCTTCTCTGTATTTTTGGTGAACCCGACGTGAACATTCTTGTTTTTGTTTCTTGGTATTAAGGAATATTTCTCTCGTTTCATAGGTGTGTAATAGATTTGTGTGTCATAAAGCGTGCAATGTTGTGACCCAATCTATGACCCCTAGATACGTATGTAGGACTCTTGGATATTCATAAATAAAATCTAGGTAGGTCACTATCTACTAAACACAATCTTCTACATTACTTGAGTTACTTTCATATGAGTACATGAACATGGTTTCGTTCACACATATCCCTCCTCCCAAAAATGTGAACGCTACACCTGACATAACATTTACCTCACATGATGAGCCTCTTAATAAGGATCTCTCCCCTTTATACATCTCTTCCTAGATCAATGGAAATGTTGTAACAAACATCTTAGTTGATCCGACGAGTGTTAGGTTTTGAAGGCATATATCTAAAAGCTAAATGCAGATTTTATCAAATAAACCAGGAAATAAAACACACACATGAAAAATAACACAGAGAATTTAACATGGTTCACCCAATATGGGCTACATCCACCAAACCACAGCCATCTAATGATTTCATTAACCAGTGTAAAAAACCTATTACAATATCGCGAATAATCACCTTTTCTTATCCTACTCTAACTCAATTACAAACCCCTTATAACCAGCTTTTTAGAAGCTTCCAAATTAGGGTTATACAAAGTTGGGTTTTTCCCCTTTTCGGTGATTTTTCCCTTTTTCGGTAATTCCACAAAAAAGAAGTATATAATGATCAGTCACCACATACCAATAATCTCCCACTTGGAGACTAGTCAGGCTCCACACCAAACAATCTCCCACTTGGAGACTGAACCTAGACGACACTGCTACACTTACAGCTCCCACTGGAAATAAGAACCTTGGACCCTGCTACTTTGTTATACTTTAATTCAACCTTGAAGGCCAACCAAAGCTGAAGAGGAGCTTAGCTTCTCCCTTATCACCACCTTAGTAAACATATATGTTGGATTTACATCTGTATGTATCTTTTCCAGCTTTACCTGTCCATCCTTCAACACTGACCGAATGAAATGATACCTCAACTGTATGTGTTTGGTTTTAGAGTGCAAGGAAAAATTATTTGCAAGATGTATAGCACTCTGGCTGTCTGTGAACAAGTAATTTTCAGCCTGTTTTTTTCCCAACTCTTCCATGAAAAATTGCATCCATATCATCTCCTTTGATGCCTCTATGGCAGCCACATACTCTGCCTTTGTGGTGGATAAATCAACCACCTTTTGCAACCAAGATATCCAACTTATTGTTGTCCCACCAATGGTAAATACATAACTTGTGGTACCCCACCTGGTATCGATATCCCTTGCCAAATATGAGTCAACATAGCCTTTTAAATCTGTATTAGAGCCCTCAAAACATAAATATTTATCCGATGTACCTCTCAAATACCTGAGAATCCATTTCACTGCATTCCAATGCTTAATTCATGGATTACTCATATACCTGCTAACAAATCCTACAACATGTGCAATATCTGGTCTTGTGCATACCATGGCATACATTAAACTACCTACAACTGAAGCATATGGTACCTTGGACAATTTTTCTTCCTCCTCTTATGTCTTTGTACACATATCCTTAGTCAATTTGACATGACTGGGCAAAGGTGTGTTGACAGCTTTTGCATTTTCCATATGAAATCTCTGCAACACCTTTTTAACATAATCAACCTGAGATAAAAATAATTTTCTATTTTTTCTATCTCTTGTAATCTTCATAGCAAGAATTTGTTTTGTTGTCCCCAAATCCTTCATGGCAAATGAATTTGCTAACTATTGTTTTAGCTCCTTTATGTGATCCATGTTAGACCTCGCTACAAGCATATCATCAACATATAAACATAAAATAATGTAGCTATCTTCACCTAACATCTTAAAATAAACACAATGATCTGAATTACACCTATTGTAGCCTTGCTTAGCCATAAAACTATCAAATTTAAGATACCATTGTCCAGGTGCTTGCTTCAAGCCATATAAGCTTTTGTTCAATTTGCACACTAGTTTCTCCTTACCTTTGATCTCAAGTCCTTGTGGTTGTTCCATATAAATTTCCTCTTCTGAATCACCATGAAGAAAGGTAGTTTTAACATCAAGCTGTTCTAAATGCAAATCTTCAACAGCCACAATACTTAACACAGTATGAATAGAGGTCATTTTAACAACTGGAGAAAATATTTCATCAAAATCAATACCCTGTTTCTGTGCAAATCCCTTTACAACTAATTTGGATTTAAATATTTTCTTACCTCCATCCTCCTCTTTCATCCTATAAACCCATTTGTTTGCTAAAGCCTTTTTACCTGCACACAACTTGCATAATTCCCAAGTCCGATTTTTTAGCAAGGAGTCTGTTTCTTCTTCCATTCCATGCTCCCACTGAACCTTGGTATCCACCTGCATAGCTTCATGATAACATTCTGGTTCACCAACATCAGTTAATAAAATAGAGTACAAAGAGGGAGAAAATATATTTGGAGGTCTACTTAACCTTGAAGATCATCTAACATTCACTGGAGTTTGTGGTATTTCTTGTTGTTGTTGTTGCGGAGCATGAGGATCCACTAAAACTTCATTGTTTGGAGTATCATCTAGCACTGCATAATCATTTTCTTTCTTTTCATGCTGCTACAACTGATCTTTGTACAACACTTTCTCATTGAATATGACATCCCTGCTTCTCACAATTTTCTTATTTTCAAAATCCCAAAGCCTATAACCAAATTCATCAATGCCATATCCAACAAATATACATTTCCTTGATTTTGCATCAAGCTTGGTTCGATTTTCAGAATCTACATGTGCAAATGCTTCACAACTGAAGGTTTTCAGAAAAGAATAACTCACCTTCTTACCTGTCCATGCTTCCTCTGGAATACCACAACCTAAAGGATTAGATGGACCTCTATTAATTAAATAAACATCAGTGTTTACAGCCTCTACCCACATGTTTAAAGGCAACCCAACATGCAATCTCATAGTTCGTGCACGCTCCATTATTGTTCTATTCATACGCTCAGCCACTCCATTTTCTTGTGGAGTCCTTGGAACCGTTTTCTGCCTACGAATACCATTAGAGGGACAACAATCTTCAAAATATTTTCTGCAATACTCACCACCATTATCAGATCTGAGACATTTCAACTTTTTACCTATCTCATTCTCAACCAAGCTTCTCCATTTTTTCAAAGTTTCAAATACATCAGATTTCTGCCTAATGAAATAAATCCATACCTTCCTAGTTGCATCATCAATGAATGTGACATAATAATGAGAGCCATCGAGAGAAGATACCTGAGCTGGTCCCCATACATCTGTATGCACAAGCTCCAATTTCTCATCTTTCTTTTGTTTCCCATCCTTGAGAAAACTAACTCTTTTTTGTTTTCCATAAACACAACTTTCACATAAATCCATATTAATACACTTTAGACCTGATAAAACATTCTTTGAATGAAGTACTTTCATACCTTTTGCACTCATGTTCCCAAGTTTGTTATGCCATAGTGCTAATTCAAAATTTGCAGCAACTATCTGATTTTCTTCTTGCTGAACTGCAACAACTATTCTTGAACATTGATTTTTATCTGCAATAGCTAAAGTAAAAGGAACAATATGACCTGTACAAAGATATAAGGTGCTTACTTTCACACCTTTTACTACCACTAAGGCACCTTTTGTAACCTTCCAATTTTTATCACTAAATGTAACAACACAACCTTCATCATCTAGTTGCCCTACTGAAATTAAATTTCTTTTTAGCTTTGGAATGTGCCTTACCTCATGTAGTAGCTAATGATTCCCATTCTACAACTTAATCTTGATTCTTCCCTTTCCAATAATCTGACAGGGTTTATTATCTCCCAAATAAACCAGCCCAAAATCCCCTTGGACATAATCAAGAACATAATTTCTATGGGGCGTAGCATGAAATGAAGCCCCTGAATCTAACACCCAAGAATCATCAGCATTGTCAAGAGAAAGAATCAAAGCATCCTCATCGGATTTATTACTTACCACATTTGCCTCTTTATTTCCTTCATGTTTGTCTCCTTTATTTTTCCGAGACCAACAATCTTTCTTTAAATGACTTGACTTACCATAGTACCAACAATCCCTCTTTTCTCTAGATTGGGACCTTCTATCCCTTGATTTTCCTCGTGACTTCCCACGAATCCCAAAATTGTTTCGTCTCTCATTTGTTCTGTCCCTGCTTTCTGCATTCAAAACACTACCTAATGTGGATGTTCCACTTGAGCTTTTCCTACGAATTTCCTTGCTCAAAATAACACCAACAACAACATCAAACTTCAATGTATTTGAACCAGAAACAGAATTGCTAACAGCCATTACCAAGCTATTCCGGCTTTCAGGCAAAGAACACAAAATCAAAAGAGCCCTAACTTTTTCATCAAAGTTAACTTTTATAGAATTTAATTGACTCGTAACCATATTAAACTCATTCAAATGATTAGTAACTGATCCACCTTCTACCATTTTCATATTAAATAAATGCTTCATAAGAAATACCTTATTCGAAGCGAAAGGCTTTTCATATAACTTTGCTAGGGTTTCCATCAACTCTAGAGTTGTCTTTTCTATTGTAATATTGAACGCCACCGATTGTGCCAGGCATAAGCGAATATTGCCAAGTGTCTTTCTGTCCAAAATATCCCAGTCCTCATTTGACATTGTTGTGGGTTTCTTGGTTTTCCCTTCCAATGGCCACCATAAATCCTTCTGATAGAGATAGTCCTCCATCTGCATCTTCCATAACTGATAGTTTTGCCCATTGAACTTATCAACTCTCAACTTACCCTCGTCTGCCATTGCTCCCACTTAACTGTGAGACTCCCACTCAACCGTGGGACTTTCCTACAAACGATAATCGAAAAACAACCTGCTCTGATACCACTTGTTAGGTTTTGAAGGCAGATATCTAAAAGCTAAATGCAGATTTTATCAAATAAACCAGAAAATAAAACACACACAAGAAAAATAACACAAAGAATTTAATGTGGTTCACCCAATATGGGCTACATCCACCAAACCGCAGCCATCCAATGATTTCATTAACCAGTGTAAAAACCCTATTACAATATCACGAATAATCGCCTTTTCTTATCCTACTGTAACTCAATTACAAACCCCTTGTAACCAGTTTTTTAGAAGCTTCCAGATTAGGGTTATACAAAGTTGGGTTTTTCCCCTTTTCGGTGATCTTTCCCTTTTTCGGTAATTTCGTGAAAAAGCAGTATACAATGATCAATTGCCACATACCAACAATCTCCCACTTGGAGACTAATCAGGCTCCACACCAAACAACAAGTTGGGTTAATGTGATAAGAAAAGAGACTCTATTTATAAACAACTTACATTGGGAGAGGTATGAAGAGTCAGAGGCCACCCTTTGTACACATGATGGACTCTCAGTCGCCCCTTTGGGCTCTATTTCTCTATCAATCTTGGTAGGACCCAAGGTTGTTGATTCTTCATTCATTATCATTTTGGAGTCTAACCTATTTTGAGTTAGGCTAAGCATCCCCTCATTGACCTATGTGAATGGTGTTGATTATGTGGCTCAAAAATGTTAAAATTCCCTCATGAAGGTTTCGTGCACATAGTGCATGAAATCAATTATAAACTGTTGGTGTCACATGGGGGCTTCACACTTGATCACTTTTGGCTTGCCTTGGTTGGACCTCTCCCCCTAGGGGAGATTTGTTATATAAGGCTTATATTAAATATAAGATCGTGGGCTTATCACTGAAGGCTAGTTATTCGGTGTGGCCCTATGTAGTCTCTATGAAGGCTTCCATGATTATGTAGAAACAAGCTACTTCTTCTACCTAGGAAAAGGGGAAGGGGAAGCTTTCTCATGCTTAAGGTCCTTCTCCTCCCATGTCACCTACTTCTGCTTCTACTTCTTGCCTTGTTGCAGCACCTTCGACTCCCACTCCCATGCCTCACACGAGAAGTGTGATAGTACCTGCATGGAGAAAAGTGAAACGTTAGGTCTTCAAGCTTCCTATTTTTCCCAAAGTTCCTAGGCCTGCTGGCTATCGCAAGGGGAAAGGTCCTCATGGGGCTGATAATATTTCTTGGCCTATGTGGCCTCTTATAGTTCCTCCACTTGTTCCTAAGGTAGAGAACAGGAAGAGGCCCATTGTCAAGGCATTTGTTTTCATTCCTCTTTTTGTGGTTGCTTCTACCCTTGCGCTTCCTCCTCTTGCTCTTGCTCAAGAGACTACCCTTCCACCGAAAATGTTTGCAAAGGATATTCCAGTGGTTGAGCAACAACCTCCAGCCTCTTCTTAGGCCGTGTCTTCCAACACCCATAGGTGACGTAACCGGCTTGCACGTGAGCGCAAGTGTAGGTGAAAGGCTCTTTCTACTGAACATGTAGCCTTGTAGATGATGGAGGGGGATCTTATGGCCCCTATTTCTATATCCTCTTCTATTGTTTTTTCTTCCTTTTCTATGTCTGCCTCAATTCCAATTGCCTTTGTTTTGCTTTTGGCTCTCCTAGTAGGCTTCACCCCAAAAGGGTGTAGGTTTTCATCGCTCCTCCCGTGGAGCCCCTTATTTTGATGTCTCTCCTAGACATGTCGAACACCATGTTGGTGTCTACTACGAATCTATCCTCTTCCTTCTCAACTCCCACTTCCTCTATAGGGATTCTTCATCCTCCACTAAAGTGTAAACAAGAGGACAACCTCACTCCAAGTGGAGGTCTTCAAAAGGGGTCATCTTCTTCAGAAGGGGGTTCTATCTTGGCTTGTGTTGTCCTTGTGACAGAGGCAACCCATGTGTCCCCTAAGTTTGTCACTACCCCTCTCGATGAGGTTGGTAGTGGATCTCGGGTGCCTACTCCCACCGATTGACACATGGCACTCTGGTGAAGTGCATGTTTGATTTGGTGGATGATATCTTGGCTTTGTCCTCAATCTTTGCAAGGTTGATGAATTTTTCCTCAAATGAGCTTAACGAAGCAGACCATGAGGGTCCTTCTTCCTTGGCCCTTGTTGCAGGAAATTCAAAGGGTATTTCCCTTGCAAGCCCATCCACCCTCTCCCTATAATGATCTAGATTAGGAGTAGGATGACCTGCTAGTCGATGAGTAGTAGGGTGGTACCTTTTTTTTATATGTAGTGTAGATTTCTATGTGTGTTTGTGTTCCCCCAAGCCTATTTTTTTTATGTTTATGATCTTGCATGGAGGACCCTTGTTATCCTTGTAGGTGCTTGAATACAAGTGAGGAAAATTTGTTGTGAACTTCTTCTATGTGTATTATCATTAATTTTTATGATCATGTAAAATTGTTTTATGATATTGGGGACGATGCAAAGTGTTGGTGGCATTTAGACCCTCTTCCATGTTAACCCAAATTTTATTTTTATTTTGTCTTCATGTGCTCTTCTTCACAATCTAAGTACTTCAGGGATTGATAACCATTCATTCATACTTGATGTATTATATCTATTTGTATATATGAATAGATATGACCCCAAACTCTCAGATCCCCTTGCCTCTCTTGATTTCTCCATCTTTGTTTGCTTCTTGATGTTGTGGTTCTTATGTGTTGTTCCTCATGTGTGTGTGTACCAACATACCATGAAATACATCTCGTTACATGTTGCATGCCACATCTCTACCTCTCCTTTCTCTCCTTAGGATGTCATGTGCTTCTTTGTGCAACACACACCATCCTAAGAGGGGGCTACCATGTTGTTCTAATTTTCAATTAGGTGAATTTTCTTTCAAAAGGATTCCTGGTGTCAAATTTGTTTACAATGAATTCCTTGATGAAAGAATCCTTTATTGAAATCTCTATTTTTCCAAAATGTTGTATTCTCTCAAGACTTATGGATGAAATTTTATTTTGAAAAGGACCTTGTATGTCAAAGGATTTGAAAACTTTCCTTTGAAAAAGGAGCACTTTTTCTAAAATGAAAAAGTTTGAAAACTTTCCTTTGAGAAGAAGCATTCTTTCCAACAAATTCCTTGACAATAGGATCTTTCAAAAGGATTCCTTGATGATAGAATAACTTACAAAAAATGTGGTGTCTCTCAATTGGAGTGTTCCTTTGAATGGACCCCTTAGTTTCTTGAAGGGTTCTTGGCCAAAGGAACCCCCTTTGAAAACTTATCCTTAATTGAATTCTCTAGTGTTTTGAAAAAATTCTCTTTTATATGATATTAGATGTTGTTGTGTCTTGGTGTTAAATAATGTATATCCTCATGTCTACTTGGGGCAACCCAACTAGACCTATCTTTTTTGTGACTGTCTTGCAATGAAGTTTGCAACAATCGTAGGCTTACCTAACCAGTGTATCTGATCAAGTTGTGTCTTATCATGATAGCTTATGTGTCTTATGGTTTTTTTCCTAACATTTTTTGTCTGAATTTTAACATGTTTATGGTGAGATCGTAGCTTGCTTTGTAGGACTGAGAACCTGTGGAGCCTCCTCTCTTTCACAACTTTACAGAACTAAGAACCTATGGATCCTTTTCTCTCTTCATGTCTAGGTGCAGTGAATCGAAGCTCTTCTTCCTTGATGTTATGGGTATATTCTCTTCAATCTCTTTCCACTTTATCTCGCATTCGCATTGACATGCATGCTCGCTAAAGTGGGGGGAAATTTAATGGCATGAATTTTCACCTTGGAAAAATCCCCATTTATTTTATGTTTACTTTAGAAATTATAAGTCAGATGGTGAAAAACATGTCATCATCAGTTTATTCCTTCCACGTGGCATTGTCTTTTTGCATCGGTGGAGGAATTTCTATTAGGGATGTGTGTGCATCGCACGTACATCCATGTGGTGTGCTTATGTCCTGATAGGAGTCCTACCTCTAGAATTGGCAGAACCAATACATCTTCGGTTGGCTGCAAAGGTAACATCTTTTTTCCTCCCTTGATTGACAAAAATTGACCTTTTACCTCCATTTTGGAAATTCAAACTCACGTCTTCACTCTTGCATGCAATTCTCTCATTCTCTCATTCATTCTTGAAACTTCTTGCTCACTCTTTCACTCACTCTCATCATCTTAAGCTCACTCTTGCTCTCTTCTTGGTGATTCTTGCTCTCTACTTGGCTTCTACTTCATGCTCTTGTTGCAACTCCACCATATTTGTAGGTTGATGAAGCTCTATTCTCTCAGTGTGGTGTCATCTTTTCCTCTCATCCTTAAGTGCTAGCAGGAGGAAATGTGATGTTGCTCTTGTTATTCTGTTTACATCATTGTGTCTTATAGAGTAGCACTTAGGTTTCCTTTACACTCTATTTGATAGTTTCTTTCATTTCTCTTCTTTATCAATTTCTCTATCTTGTTGCATATCTGGCTATCCATGGAGATGGGAACACCAAAGGGGTGGTCTAACTAAGGTAGACCTCAAAACGTAGTCCAACATTCTTTCCATTTTTGTGTGTGCAGGTTTTGGTTTATCCTTTTAGAGTTGAAGTTGAAGAATCGAAGTGTGGGTGGAGTGGTACCTTTTCCTTCTCCTTCTTTGTCATTTTCACATTAGAGTAGTTTCCAGTATTTTCCTTGTACTTTCTGTTTCCCACATTCTCTCTGTCAAATTGTAAAACTCTGTCAGTTGGGTCGTTAGTATGCCCTTTGCATTTTCTATCTGTTTACTAGACCCCTATCCGCACAAGATGCTAATGTGTCCTTGAATGCCAGTGTGTCATACTAGATTATGGTCCCCGCATTGCCATCCTTAGATAGTGAGTTGTTTGGTCAGTAGTCCAAAACCTTTAAGGCTGGCTCACTTGGTTCTGGGTACACCTGTTTTAGCAGAAGGGAAGTAGTGCATTATCTACCCTTCCTTTTCAGCCTCTATTTCAACCCATCAAACAACTTGAGGTAGTTTAGGGCAGTTCGTTCCTTGGGACTCTCCTATGACTTGGAGCCCCGGGGGTGACAAATCCCCCTTTTCTATAGCTAAATAAAAAATGCTTCTTTTAGTACTGAAAGTAAAATGCAAAATAGAATAACTTGAACCACTTGCAACATGTTCACATTGAACCTATGCGAAATTTCATGTACCTAAGCTAAAAACCCAACACTCCCTCTTAGTGAGGAAGGAATTTTGGACCAATCAAGTTTGTCTTTGAATGCTTCAAACTTCCCTTTTGTTGAAGGATTGATCAAAATATCAACTGTCTATTGATATGTGGAAATATATTGGAGGTTAATAGCTTCCTTCTAAATCCTATCATGAATGAAGTGATATCTAGTCTCTGCATGCTTAGACTTGTCATGAAAATTTGGATTCTCAAAGAGTTTGACACAACTGGATTGTTGCTAAGTGATTTATGGATTCAATTGTGTGCAAGTTTTTTGCATCAACATTTCAAATTGCACTCTGTGATCCATCATCATGATGAGAGTTGAGAGCACCAAGAGAAAAAATGGGCAGTTGTAGACCTAAACCATTCTTAAAAATACCAAGAGGAGAGAGAGGGAAAGATGCACATGGGCCAAGACAACCAAGACATTAAAAAATTAAAAGAAAAGAAAACCAAAAAACCAATAATAAATAAAACTAAATAATTGAGACAACACAACAAAAAAATGATAAATCAAAAGAAAAAATTGACAAGACACAAAAATAAAGATAAAAGGATATAAAGTAAAATATAAATGACTAAAAATAAATTGAAAACAAATAGATAAAAGCCACAAAAGAAAAAAAACTAAGAGAAAGAGGAAAACAAAAAACAAGACAAGAGAAGTAAAGAGAATAGATAAGCCAAAGGACAACTAAAAACCCAAGTGAAAGACAAAGCAAAGACAAAATTAAGGACTAAGAAACAATTGAAAGAAATAAATAAAATGAAAAACCAAAAGAGAACCAAGAAATAAAAGAAGACAAGAGGAAATAACAAAATAGAAAAATAAGAAGACAATTGTGATTATCATAGTAGATGATTGTGGCATCCAATGCTTGATCAAACAATCCTACAAGTATTAACATGCTGACAACACCAAATATGGATGTTGAGGTAGTTGACAAACATAAAAAATCCTTTGAAAAAATGTTTACAAATCCTATAATTTTTGTGGAGATTCAAGATGAGTTGTTCGAGCTTTTGGCTTCCTGTGCTTGTAATTCTCTGAGGGGCCCTGATGTCTTGGCTTGGGATGGCTTGAACTTGTCTGGAAAGTACTTTGTGGCGGTTGGTTATAAGTAGTTAGGTAGACACTTGTTTGGAGACATTGAGGTCCCTTGGTGGCAGCAAGTTTGGCACAAGCTATCTTGGCCCAAGTGCAACTTCTTCACGTGGTTAGTGGCTCAGAACCAGTGTCTTACTTGGGATAATTTATGTAAGCGGGGCTTTCAAAGCCCCTCTATGTGTGTTTTATGTCATGGTAGTGAAGAGAGTGTCTCCCATCTCTTCTTTCATTGTTCCTATGCTAGGGAGATTTGGCATTTTTGGTTGGGGGGTGAGGAATACGGCTTGCTGACATGCTTCCTCTTTAGAAGAGTTTGGGGAACGGTGGGGCAGGGTCCCTGTTTCTACCACCTTTCTTCAAGCTGCTTGGGCTCTTGGGACCTCCTTTATTATCTGGAACTTGTGGTTGGAAAGGAATAGGTGGATTTTTCAGGATTCGCCACTAAGGGCCCCTCATCTATGGTGGAAAATTCTACATTTGCTAGGGGAAACCATTGTGGCTAAGTGTGATCTGACTGTGTTGGTGGATCCTTGGGATGTGGATTGTTGTAATCGTCTTCATCTTCCTCCTCCACAACGACAACTCATGCGTTACAAATGTAGACATCCTACCTCGAAGGTGAATAGGGAGGGGAGATGGACTCCTCCTCCTCATGGAATCCTAAAAATCAATTCTGATGGCTCTTCTCACGGAAACTCGGGTCATGCTAGGATTGGGGGTGTTCGCAGGGATAGCTATGGAGAGGTTCAGTTATCTTTTCTATGTATAAGGGCCTTCATACTAATAATCTTATGGAGTCTCAGGCTATTTTATTGGCTGTGGAGCGGGGTAGTCAATGGGGTTGGCAAAGGATCATCTATGAGTCTGACTCACAGGTTGTGGTGAACTTACTGAAAAGGCGGTGTCTCGATGATGTGAGCTAGCAACTGGCCTTGACTGTGCAACAAATTCTCACCCTTTGTGCTTCTTTGGATTATATCACTTTTACCCATATTCCCCGAGAATGGAATGGGGTGGCTGATTGCCTGGCTAGATGGGCGTTAGATCATATTCAAGATTGGAATTTGGTGGATCGGGGCCAATTACCCCTGGATTTGTCTCAACAATTGGATTGCTTGGTTGAACTTGATAGGGCCATTTAATGCCCTTGCTTTGTAATGTTTCCTTGATTTAATAAAAAATTTACCCCCTTGATGTTAAAAGATGAGTTTGGGATTGGGACTTTTGCATCCTCTGGTGGAACTTATGCAAATGTTAAGGCAATGACAAATTAAAAAGAAATTGACCCTATCAAGTGGTTCACCTTACATGGTGCCATGAATAAACATTTGCAAAAACTAGGTATCAAATTTCTATCACAAATTTAACATCATATAAATTAAATTCCAATTTAAATTATTTCTTATTTGATTATATGTGTCTTTGTAACTTATAATTATATAATATCAAAAAAAATTATAGGTTTCAAGTTCTTTTGCATCTAAGAGGAATTGGATCACACATGACTTCAAGAATTATGTGAAATGAAATAGGTTAGAATCTAGTAAAGCAAAATACCTTGTATATGTCCATCCCAATCTTAGTCTCTTGTCACATTCCTCCACAGACTACATGAAGGGACCTAATAGACTTTGGGATATACAACTTGAGATGAGTTATATTGATGTATCCATAAATGCATTGACGCATCTTAATCCCATTATTGAGAATTCTAACATAATAGGAGGATGCTCTAGTAGATCTTCATTTGGTTTTGATATTCTAGTTGGTGGTTGTATTCAATCCAATATCCTAACCCTTCAGAAAATCTTGATGATCTAGAACTCCAATTTGAAGAGAACAATGATGATATTTTTGATAACATGTGACTAGAATCAAACTATCAAAGTATTTGAATTTAGTTCTAATGATAAAACTATATTCAAACATACACATTTTGAAATATTTAGCATTTATATGTCTATGTTGCTTCTAAAACAATGAAAATCTTCTCTAATAACTTAAAAATTGTTTGTGTATGTATTTTTTTATAAATGTCACATCCTACCGTATCCATATGAAAGGTCTTGAAAAATGGCGATATTCGTATCCAATTCCATGCAACTCTGCTTCTCTCACGACTTAGATCTACTTCTTAAAGACCAAAGATAAGGTCTTTAGTGAGTTTTGGGAGTTCAAAGCTTTAGTTGAAAACCAAGGAGTTTGAGGGTTTCTACAAGGAGGCAAGGATCAAGAGGGAGTAAACGGTCCCATACAACCCACAAAAGAATGAGGTTGCACAGTGCAAACATTGGTCCATTATAGAGGCTGCTAAGGCTATGATTCATGACCAAGACTTACCAATGTTTATTTCGGCACAAGCCTATAACACAACAACCTACATCCAAAACAAGTGTCCTCACAAGATTTTGGAAGACAAGACACCAGATGAGGTACTCACTAGTATTAATCTAGAAGTGAATCACTTCCATGTTTTTGGTTGTCCAATTTATTTTCATATACTTATAGAGAAGAGGACGAAATTGAAAAATTCCAACAAGAAGAGTTGATTATAATGAGACTTCAAGGCCTATAGGGAATATATTCCAAAACAAAAGAAGGCAGTAGTCAATAGAGATGCAAAATTTGAGGAAGACTTTGTATCTATAAAGTCCCATGAGCTCACTCCAATAACAAAGGATGAGGAGCATGAAGCTCCAATATTCTCCAATATTCCTATCTCGACCATAATGTTAACTCTATATTATTATGTATTTTGTTGTATATCTTGAAAGAGACAATTAATAATATTGTAAGAATTATGTGGACCATCTGCAAGATATCTATGAATTGGCCATTCTCCTGGAAGTTAATGAAAATTTTTTGTAGTTCTTCTATAAATAGTTTGGTCAACTCTTTAATGATAATGGAAGTGTTAAGAGATTACAGCACAGGGCTCAAGATACTGTAGATGTCCACTTCAGTCAAATTGGTTAACATGCTTCGTATATTAGACAGGTATAATATTGTTGCACATTCACTATTGTTTGCTTTTTCTTGTATTGGGTTTGATTTCAACCTAATTTTGTCATTTCTTCATGTTTGTTGTCTAATGACAGTCTAAATGGAGTATTTATGAATCAATGTCGTTGGCATGCTCAACCGGCAACTGTTTTCTCTCATGAAACACTACAAAGTTTATGGAGCTCAGTTGATGGCAAAGATTATCTGAATTCAGTCATTCAAAATCTTTTGAAGGTTATCAATAAAAAAATGTTTCGATGGGAACGATGTACAAGAACCATCAGTGAGAACCATGTGTTGACTGATATACTTTGTACTCTAGGACTATTCTGTAGTAGCATGCTTAGTCATCTATCCTTATTAATCATTAACATTTGAGTGTGGGAACCAGGGTTTTTATCATAGTCAACTTGTAGGCATATAGCAACATTGATGTCGTGTAACACTTGTTTTAAGCCTTGTACATGTTAAAGAGTAGAAGGTACCTTCATGAATAGTATATTTTACCAAATCAACTCAACCTCATAAGTTATGAGAGTAAATATATACTGTGCAAGAATAGCAATAATCTCCATACTCTGCAATAAATGCATAGATAGGCCAAGAGAAGTCACCATTTGAGTGGAATAACTTATTCAATCTTTGTACACGACACTCAATCCTAACTACACATCAATCATGGTCTCTAATGTCATCCATGAGCTCCTCTCTGCCATCAAGGACACACAAAAGACAATGGGAGTTTATAAATTTCTATCACTATCAAAACGTCATAGAATGATCAAATTATGGTTGACCCCATTAAGACCTATAGAAACCAAAAACCACTATAAAATCCTTGGTCACACTAAGGATTCTATATAGAAAATATTCATGCTAAAACATAGCTCAATCATGTATGAGAATGGTCGAAAAATCCTTCACATTGGTCATTTAAGTGGAAAATGCTAAATGGTGAGTACAAAACTTTATTATCATCCTAAGATTTGTGCTCCTATATCAAGTAGTTAAAATAAAACCCTCCAACAAAAAAACAAAAAAAACAATTATAAAAGTTCTCTATCTAAAATGTAATTCAAAATAAACAAAACAACAAAACTTTTCTCATTATACAACAACCCATAAGTTGTGTTTACACAAATACTATACATAAATACAATCATTATGCAAAACGCTTGACAACATAAAAAATGAAGTGGATTTGTACCATATAACAACTTAGATTCCTATTTTCATTAAAAAAAATATATAAGAATTTGACACAAGGTCCTCCTATATATTTAAATTTAAACACAATACCAGTGAAGCAGGTACCAATAATTCACAGAAAAGGTTGTTAAAAGTAACCACTCTTATAAACATTCTTAATTCAATCAAAGCCAAGCCTGAAATTCCATAATTTTTCTGCAGTAACTTCAATTAATTACAAACTTGATATTTTATATTATGAAGAGATGAAAACCAAGGCAATCTCACTCTATTCTCTGCCTCTTGACGTTCCACAGTTCCTCTATTTCGTCTTCATCCACGTCACTGGGCTTATACTCATCATTCTCATCCTCGTCATCCTCTTCACGCTGACACGACAGAGGCTTTGCGATCTCCCCCAAATAAACCCTAACCCTACCATATAACCTCGTCTTCTGGAGGGCGAATTTCAAACGGTGAGAAGAGGAACAGTTTTTATGGTAGGTTGCCGCAATGGCGCGGAGGCGCTGCTTGGCGGTCAAGCCGGATTTTTCAAAAGCGATTTTGCGCATCTTCTCTCCTCCACTGGCTGCTTCCAGTTCAGAAATGAAGCTCTGTGCTGCCACTGCATAGGCCTGTTCCTCTGTGCTGTATACTCCTCTGACAGATGCCCTCAGCTTCGAACCCTTGCCCTTCCTTTTCAGCCTCAGTACGGTGAAAACGAAATCCTGGTACTCTTCCTCCATTGTGGGAGGAGATGGAGAACCGGCCATAGCTTCCGTGCTAGAAAGGTACGCCATCAAAATTTTGTTTCTATCGCCCTGTAAATTTGCAGAGAGGGAGGGAGATGCACGGAGCTTATTACTGGTGGAAATGGCGTCTCTGCGGGTTGATATAGAATCAAGTCTCAGAGAAGAAGAAACGATGGAAATGAGAGATTAAAAATGAATGTTTTTTTTGGGTATCTTAATTATCTTTTCAATCATTTCGTTGGTCGATACCTTTGTCACAAAGATGGGGAGGACGATAGAAGAGAAGCTCAGGGGAAATTTTCAATAGTTGTGATATCATTTATATAATGTTCAATATCTTTAATAATATTAGATCAATAATTGTGACATTAAAATTGTTAGTATTGATGATGATTATCCATAATTAAATGAAATGTATTTTTTAGATTTAAAAAGTAATAAATCATATGATGCCACAACAATACCCAATAAAACATGATGTAGATGCACAAATATTGGTCTCACTTTTTTAGAACCTTTTTGGACATGTAGACAAAAAACATGTTGATGTGGCATCATATTTGATGATGTGATCTTGAAATCTTAGTTATAAGTAGTGGACTTGCCAAGTAAGTTGCTGTAAAAAAATGGGAGTGATTTGAAATTTCCACATAAGATTTTGAGAAGCACGAAGTTAGTCAACTACTAGGTCCTCTCCCCTACATCACTTTCGGTATATATGCCAAGCCTTGATTTTAGGATCATGGATCAATTTTGGCCTTTAATGATGAAAAAAACAATAACAAAAAAATTCAAATATATTGAATGTAGATTAATTAAATATTTTTTTATAGAGATTTTATATTATCTACGAGTTTGTTTTGTTATTCAATATAGAGTATGAGTTTATGTTGATGTCTCTTCGACTAAGAACCAAGGGTTGAGGAGTATCTATTTTGCTGAAGTTACGTAGGGTTTGTTTTTCTATCTAATATAGGAGTATGGACCTATGATGATGGTTTTTTGGCTAAGAGCCAATGGTTAAGGGGTATTCATTCCACCAAAGTCACCTAGGACATGACCCTAGCCTCCTCTCTTATTTATCGTATTTTTGGTAGTTTGAACCTTGGTGGATAACATAATCAAGGAACATACCTTCACCCTTATCAATTATGCTCAACCAATTGAAATACAATCCTTTGATAATAATAATAATAAAATGATTTAAAATATAGAGTATATACGTATAAAATATTAAAAATAAAATAAATGTATTTAACATTAAAAATGATGTTAGTTAAATAAATGTAAAATAATTCATCTTGGATTTTAAAATCTATCAAATAACTTCTAAATACAAAATTAATTGTTCAATATTTTAGATTGAATTTGCATCATGAAATTGATTCAAGAATAAAATGTCATGAAATCAATTTGGATTCGGAAAAATCAACTAATGACTCCAATGATCTAAGAACTAGTTTGAATTTTTTTTCCATATTTAAATACAATATATAGGTTAGCAATATTTGCACACCATTAAAGAGCTTGCTAAGCAAGTTGTATTTACCCTTGGTCAAACACTTAAGTGGGTTAACTTGATAGCTTGTGACTAGAACAATTGAAGGTTGTAATGCCTCAAGTGTTTGTGTCATGTATGTATGTTGATTTTATATTGGTTATATTACTCTTTTGAGTAGTGATGTTTTGTATTACCATCAATGTGTTTCCTTGACAAGATTTTATATTGGTATTTGGACTTCTAACTATATATTGTATGATGTTTAGAAGTCTATAACCGATCAAATGCAAAAACTTAAAGTCACTAAATCAAGAAAAAATCATTCATATTGAAATAAAGAAGATAAAAAAAATAGTTTTTACCTTCACTTACCAAAGAAAGAGATCTACTTTGTTGAGGAGATTTACTTATGGATATGAGCAATGCAGCCACTCTTTGGATTCTTCGAGATCTTGATATCATGCATTTGTATGTGTACACTTGATGTATGCTCTCAACATGCCTTATGCTTGATATATATATGTGTATAGCCTTGATATACTCAATGATCTATTATGATAGTGATAATCATGCTATGTATTTGTAGAGTGTTGAATGATTTGAGTAGTTAATTGATATGTGCTTGAGTAAGGATGTGGATGGCTAAAATTAAATGATGGATGGAAGATAGAAATTAAATAAGATGCTCTTATGACATTGGATCATGTGAAGGAGCATTTTTTTCTTTTCATTTAATTTATTATGGAGGGAAATTTTTATTCAATTATATTTATTTATTTTAAGTGGATGCTCGAGTAGACCTATTTAATTTAATTTAATAATGGGTCAAGTGGATATAGTTTAATTTTTTTATTTAATAATTAAATGGGAATTAATTATTTTAATTTAATAATGGAGTGTATGTGGATTTAATTTGATAATAAAGTGGGAAGGGTTTAATTTATTTAATTTAAATAAGTGGAATGAATTGTGAATAAAACTAATTCATTATTAAAATTTAATTATTTTAGAAGGGGAAAATTTTAGATGTCTATATATGTATTAGGAAATGGATGTGTTGTTATTTTATATGTTTGGATTAGCATAATGCTTTCATTTCATTATTTTCACTATGAACATGATATAGATATAATTATTATATTTGGTTCAACTTTTTCAACTATTGATTTTTACAATTTGATATCCAAATCATGTTAACCATATATGATTTCTAGTTAGATGTGATGATTCCTTTTTTATTTTATTTGGATATTATGTCATTTTAGTTATTTTGTACATTGCTTTAGTTATTCTTATATGGTACAAATACACCTAATGTTTCATTTAAGTGTTTAGGTATATGTTTTTACCTAGTGATGGTAAAATTTGAGATGGTCACATTAGGTAAAACATACTTTTAAACCTCTATCTCATTTGATTTGAGTGCATGATGAGTCACATGAATGTTTTAAAATTTTGGATATAAATTTGTGGTGATTTGAGAATTCTATATGTTGTGTTTAGACCCAAACAATGAGTCAATCATTTGAATGTGGTTATTTTATCCTTTAGCATTGCATTTATAATTAGTTCATAATGTGTGTTTACTATGATTGTAGATTACTAAATATGCTTGAATTGAAGAATAATAAAATCATGTCTTATTAGAAAATATTTATTGCATTATTTTATTTTATATAAAGAAAATTAAAGTGAATTTAGTTTCTCCTTCAAAATAAACCAGTTTACATAAAAGATTAAATTTACTTTATAATTGAAAATTTAATTTAAGTGGAAAGTTAATGAGAAATATTATTTAGGTATAAGCTATTTGTAATTGTTGAAGGATAATTTATGAAATGTTTGAAAGAAAAGAAATAATGTAAATATTTTTTTGTACACACCCAAAAATGGTCACAGTTAATCAAACCTATTTATTAATTAAATATGATTTATTTAATTAATAATCTTCTAAATTCATCTACATATAAATAAATTTAATTATTCGTTTATATCGTTCATTTTTTATATTCTTCTAATTTAATTAAATAAACAAAGTTATTTAATTATTATCATCTTCCTCTTAATTAATTAAATAGATTTCACAATTTATTTATATTAATTATCACAAGTTTAAATTTACAATTTAAATGACAATTATTTTCTCCACATAATTAAATATTCTAAAATATTTAATTAGAAACTTTTCTTCTTTTCATATTTAATTAAGTATTTTATATATTTATTAAAGTGATTTTATCATCTCTTATACATAATTAAATATTATTTATTTAAATTACGGAAGCTTCTAAATTCATTGTCACATGTAATTATAGATTTATCCTCAAACTATCAACTAACTCTTCATAAATGAAGTGCATAAATGACAACTTTCCTTCATTTTTGAATGGAAAAGGTTGTGTAAGAGGAAACATCTCCCATCTTTCTCTCAACTTATCCATCTCTCACCGTTTATCTTGGCAGGTTTGAACTCAACCGTTGATCTTGGCCAACTAAATTCTTGCCTCCAAAAATCTATAAATACAACCCTCTTGTGAGTTGAAAAGGATCCTAGATTTTTTGAATTTAGCATAATCATTATAGTTGCATTCAAATTAGCATCTTAGCATAATAATTTTCAAGTTCATAGAATAGCAATTTCAAGTTCATTCAATAGCTGAAATCATATACCAATAAACATGCATGTTGCATAAAATCTCATTCTCCTAAGCTGTCATTTGAACAAGCTGCTTCTTACACCCACTAAGAGCCAGTGGCTTGCATTGAATCCTTGGAGATAGAGGACAATGAGACACATTTGAAGGAGTTGTTGTTATTTAGAGTTCACATTTGTCTTTTCTAAATTAGTTTCCTTTAATCTAATGTTTCATTGGTGTGTTAGTTTACTTTTAATTAGTCCACTTATTATAACAACACATTTTTGGCACCCATCGTGGGGCCTTGCCTCATTTTTAATCTTTTTATTGTAGATTTTCTGACAGGTGACGGACTGGAGTTTCGGTTTAGCACATACGAGCCAAGGATTACATACGAGGTCTATTTTGGCGCATACGATGACTGTTTTAGCGCATTGGTGGCCTATTTTAGCGCATACGCTAGTTCATTTAGCATATTTAATGACTATTTTAGTGCATTCCTACCAGTTCCTTTAGCGCATGTATTGACTTTTTTAGTGCATTTACCAGTTCTTTTAGCGCATACAAAAGTGTAACAAAACAAATCCTGATTTTGACGCCATCCGCGAACAGTGATTTTTCCATTCAGTTTTAAAATAAAATGAAGTAATCCTAGGCTAGTCACATAAATATGGAATTAACCAATCCTAGGATAGTCACCAAACATCATTTTTGCTTGGTTAAAATGAATCCAATGTTTTTTGTGAAGCAAAATCTCCACTTAGCATAGAAAATTGTCATTTGGATTTAAAATTAACCACTTGTTTGTTGTGATTGTTGGGTAATAGGTTTATGCTCTCCCCTTAATTGGGTGATCAGAACGCCAAACTTACCTTTTCATTTTATGTAATTCATGTTTTATTACATCCTTTAGAAGGACTGCCGTAGTGGGAAAAAGTACTCACCCTACGGGAACGACCTAAGTGGGAACAACCAAAGCCAGGTTTCCCAACCCACTCTAATCAAAAGTGAATTTTGGGGAAACCCATATTCAACGAAAGTGAGCAAGATAACCATCCCCAAAATCTTTGTTCTAAATATTGGGAGGTCTTCTGAGGGAGTTTATCTATTTATGCGCTAAACGAATACCATTACTACGAACCATAGTGTAGAAAGCCAATCGTGTCAATATCCAAACATCATTTTAATCAGAGTGCAAGGGGAGGGAAGAATCTACCCCCAAGACACTCACCATATAATTGCCACAAATTTTTTGCTTAGGGGATCGAGAAATCTAACCTTGAGTACGCACCTGAAAAAGACAAAAACACAGGCACCCTCTAAGGGTGACACGATAGTGTGAGTCAACGCAATTTTAAGATGTGGGTTGTGGTTTCCATGATGACCTATTTGACAACTAAGAGTGAGTATGTTTGAAGTGCTTATTTTTTTCAATACTTGTGAAAATATCAAGAACATACACTCTTTGTTTAGATTTAGGATTTTCAAAATAATTGTTTTCTACTATATGTCATGTTTTTCACATTTAAATCAAATAAAGATCATCCAAAAAAATCAAACTGTCAAAATATGTTTGTCTCGAAATAGTAATTAGATAGTTTAGTGCATCCTTGGTTTGTTTTGGCACATCTGTGCTCTATTTCGGTGCATTTATGCTCTGTTTTAGTGCATCTTTGCTCTATTTCAGCGCATTCATGCTCTGTTTTAACACATATGTGCTTTGTTTCAGCGCATTCAAACTCTATTTTAGCGCATACCTATAATAGTCTAGTGCATAGGTTGGATCTTTTAGCACATCTACTGAAAACTTTAGCACATCTACATTATGAATTTGGGTAATTTTCTAACACCCAAGAATCTGCCACCTCAATTTAGTCTTTTTCTATGCTCAGGGTTTGGAATTTTGCAACTTTTTCCAAGAAGTCCCTAGAGAAGAAGATTAAGAAGCCAAATAAATCTCTCAATTATAAGAAGTTATTGAAAAGAGGAAATTTTTATACCAAAGTCGAAAGGTCTTGCTTGAACACAAAACCTTCATTCATTGATATCACGACTTTGTTAGAGGTTTCACTGACGATTATGTTGTAGAACCATTATACTCATGAGATTTCTTTCAAAGAAGAGCAGTTTCTCAAAGACATAATCATAGTCAGCATATTCATTCTTCTTACATTCCCCAACCTGAAATTATGTATGCTACTCGTCCCAATCAAATTATGCAATAGAGAGCTTAGGGGATATTTAGGCATTTATCAAAATCCTTATTTTCACAAAGCTACGATCAAACCTCACAAAGTGTAAAATCATCTTTATTTTTATCTTTGGTTTAATTCTTGCAAAAAGGATCTTCATCCTTTCAATCAGGGAATCACGAGCTAAAGATTAGAAATATCATAAGTCATATCAATAGAATCTTCATTCTATTCTGACTTCTATCCATCAAAATTGTGCTATTACATTCTTTTGATCAAAGTTAGTGGAAATTTTGAAAAAGCTTGTTGTCACAAGATCTTGAAAGCACATAGAAGGAGATGAAAGGGAAAGTATATTAAGAAAAATGGGTGATAATAGTGATAGGGAAGAAAACCCCTTTCATAATTTCAATACTTAGGAGATAACAGAAGAAAAGATCTAAGAAGCAGAGTAGGATCCCCAATTCCATACTCTCATGGAAAGAGTTTTAGAACAAAAAATGGAAAGATATTTCCTTTCACTAGCTAATCAAGGAGCTAAGTTACCTGTTGATTTAAATATGGAAGGGCTTAGAGAAGATCATGAAGCTCCTCTTAATGATTTTAGTGCTCTTACTCAATAGATAAAAGCATTGCAAGGGAAAATACAGGAAATCCAAGGGGTTACAACAAAGAAATATGTTTTGGATGATATTTGTCCATATCCATTTGATAGGAGTCTTCAAATGATTTATTTTCCAAAACATTGTGAAATCCCTAAGTTTGATAGGTATAATGGGAAAACGGACCCCATTGAACATGTGAGGGATTTCCGAAATATGAGCTTATAATTCATTCATGAAGATACCTACTTAATGCAATTGTTTCCATGAAGTCTGAGTGGAAAATCCATTAAGTGGATTTCCAAGATCACTCCCCCCATCAAAACATTTGAGGATTTAATAAATAAATTCATATCACAATACTCCTACAATATCAAACACCAGATAACCATGCTTGATTTGTGTAAGGTGAAACAAAACGTTGGGGAATATTTCACTACATTTTTATAAAGATGGAGAAGGGTGTTTGCTAGATACTCCCTTCCTATTCTTGAAACAAAAAAGATGGAGATCTTCATTGACATTTTGAATCAAGAGATGAGTTATAGGCTAAACCTTCACTATCCCCAATCATTTGAAAAATTAATTGAAAACGCAATTACTATTGAAGGTGCCTTGGTCAAGTGTGGAGTTCTAAAAATCAATAAAGAAAGTTCAAATTCGTACAACAATAACAACACCAATAATAGTAACAAAAATGACAAGTCACAATTTTGGACTCAAAATAAAAATGTTGTGAACGATGGGGTAGTAGATGCTAACAACATGAATATAAAGCATGTCATTCTCAATATATTGGGGGTCCAACATAGAAATAATACTATAAATTCTATTACCTAAGGAAATATTTCCAATCAAGGAAATGTGACCAATAATCTTGGCAATAATCAAAATTTGAATGCGTCTAGATCTCATTTTTTCTCAAATAGACAGAGTTTTACTCCCTTGGGCCAGTCTTTGGAATCCATTCTTAATAAACTATTGAAATAAAAGGCTATCACATTGCCACCACAAAGAGATTATGAGCCTCGAGTTAAACCACCATCGTGGAATGACTCACATTTTTATGAATATCATAGGTGTAAAGGTCATAAGATAAATAACTGCCAAGGGTTAAAGAATCTTGTTCAAGATTTTATTGATAACTGTACCACCACGGTTGAGGGACATAATGCCAATGATGATTATCAGGCATTCGAGGATCCCCTCCCCAATTATCAAAAAAGGGGAATCTTCAGGTGACAAAGGCAAGAATGTTAATCATGTCTACGACACCATTATCAATCATATTTATACGGACGATCTACAAATCAATGCTATCATAATCAAAGGTAATAAAGAATATTGAGAGGTCAATGCTACGATAAGGGGACAAGCCAAAATCATTGTAAAAGGAAGTTCATCCAAGGCGAAAATTCCCCCTCCAAGTCGATACAATTTGGTCGATCAACTACGAAAAACATCGGGCCAAATTTCTATCTTGGAGCTCTTAAAATTATCACCCGTGCATAAGGACATTTTGGAAAGAGCGCTTGCCGACACAACTGTGTCTCTTGATCTAGATATCAATAAATTTGAAGCCATTGTGAGACACTTGTCCACATCCATATGTTTATCCTTCACTAAGAAGGATGAATCATCCATGACCCATCTGCATAATTCATCACTTTACCTAGAGGTCATGGTTCATAAAGCCCGCATTAGACATGTCCTAATAGGTGGGGGAGCCAGATTAAACATTTGTACTTTGAAATTGGTCCTTGATTTGGGCTATTCAAAAGAATCTATAGATCCACAAAGGAAAATTACAATCAAGTCATACAATGATGAGGAAAGAGCTTCCAAAGGCCTCATCATGTTACCAATCAGAGTGGGACCTATTGTGAAGAATACCTTTTGTCAGGTTCTAGATCGAGATCTATCCTATAACATAATCTTGGGTCACCCATGGATCCATGATATTCAAGCTGTTCCATCTACTTATCATCAATGCTTGAAGTTTCCATATGATGGACAAGAAGTAACAATACCGGCTGATCACATTAGCAGTCAAACTTGTTCTAATCTAAGAGCAACTTAGGACACACTCATCCCACATACTAGAGAGACTTTGGCCATCTTTGCCTCCAAATACAATGAACACATGCGAGAAATGATAAGTACTCTTGGCACCAAGCTAAAATTAAAAGATAATGGGGTGGGAGAATATTCCTTATGTCTCTCTAATCTACCCATATCTCCAAGATCCCATGGTCAACCATCAACATCCATACAACAAGCTACAACAAATTTAACCTCAACTTCAGTTCCCATCACCAAGTTTGATGGAATATTTATCAAAGAAAATGAAATGGAAGATAGAGATATCCTTGATTGGCTCTATAAAGATACAAAAGAATCAATACAACATGTCAAGTTACCTACATAACAATATGGAAAAGGTTATGCAATAATGTAGCAAATGGGTTATGAAGGAAATGGCCCTATAGGAAAAATAAAGGAGGGTATTGTTGAACCTATCCAACTGAAAACAATGCACCCAAAGGATAAAAATAGATTAGGATATGGTAAGGATACAAAGGAAGAAGTAGCACCAAGACCTTCCAATGAGGAGTCAGTTGAAACAATTCTGACACTAACTCTAATGAATATGAATGGGACACCATATTTGATAATAAATTCTAGAGAGATAAATAGGTGGATGTCATACAAAAGTTCACACCCACATTCGTACAAGGTGAAAGCTCAAGGCCTCTGCTTGATTACATTCTAAAAAGAGATCATGACTCAAGTGAGAACAATTCGATTTAAAGTGAGAAAAATCATCAACAGGAGGATACCATCCTAGATCTTTCCCATAATGAAGCTAATGATAGCATCATGACCCTAACCACCAGTGACCTTACTCAGCCCAATGACCCATTTCCTATGGTCTATCCCAAACTCATTGTTTGGGAAAAAATTGTACCAATTGATATCCCAACTTTCCAAATGACAAAACCATCATAAAATTCCTTTGCTCATCCCAATCTGAAACAAGTTCCTCCAGGGAGTTACAAGATCAAAGTTTTCGATAGGAAAGTGCCAAGTTTCTCAGCTAGAAAATTAATAACATAAAAGAAAGGTCTAATGGTGAAAACCTAACAAAGGCAGTATTAGATCATGTAAAGAGAAAAATAAAAAGTGTATCTAATGGTGAAAACCTATCAAAGGCACTAGAATATGGGAAACTTGACACTCTCCCGAAATATTATCAGGAACGGTCTTCTATTCTAATAGAACCGACATCGACAATAAATTTAGGTATTGTGGAGCAACCCAAAGTCTTGCAATTGGCCACATCAATAACAGAAGAAGAAATCCCGAGCTTCATAGAATTTCTCAAGAACAAATAAATCAACTTTGCATGGTCCTACATAGATATGCCTAGATTAGATCCAGATCTCATCATGCATCATCTATCTATCATGTCGGGGGTAAAACCTGTGAAGCGAAAACTCAAAAAATGCATCCACATGTTGCATTATTGGTTAAAGAGGAGTTAAAGAAGATTTTGGATGTTGGATTCATTCAGTCTATTGACTATGCAGAATGGATCTCCAATATCATACTTTTATCAAAGCCAGATGAAAGAATCATAATTTGTACAAATTTCAAGGATTTGAATAAGGCATGCCCTAAGGATGATTTCCCTCTACCAAATAGAGATATGATTGTAGATTTGACTTTTGGCCATGCTATGTACTCACTAATGGATGGATTTTCGAGATACAACCAGATAAAGATTGTGGGTGAAGATTAGGATAAAACAACGTTCACATGTCTTTGGGGTACATATTGCTGGAATGTAATACCGTTTGGACTCAAGAATGCAGGAGCTACTTATCAATGGGCAATGAATACCATTTTTCATGACATGATGCACACATTCATGGAGGTTTATGTCAAAAATATTTTAGCCAAATCAAACACAAGAGAAGAACATTTAGATATCTTATCTAAAAATTTAACAGGATGGAAAAACTCAAAGTGAGACTTAATCCAAAGAAATGTGTCTTTGGGGTGAAATCTGGAAAGATTCTAAGATATGTTGTCTTAGCAAAGGGAATTGAGGTGGATCCAGCAAAGGTACAAGAAATTATCGATATGCCACCACCAAGGAACATCAGTCAATTACACTCATCACAAGGACGGTTGCAATCCATTAGGAGATTCATTGCGCAACTGGCGGATAAAAGTCTACCATTTACTCATATCTTACATAAGAATATTTTATTTAAATGGGAAGATAGATGTGAATCAACATTTGATCAAAGAAAGCATTATCTTATGAGTCCACCAATATTGATTCCACCAGTGCAAGGTGAATCGCTCATATTATATATTTTGGCCACAACGGTGTCCTTAGGAGCATTATTGGAACAAGAGGGAATCTCAGGAAAGGAGTGAGAAATATATTACATTAGTTGAACTTTGACAAGCCATGAGATAAATTATACCTTCATTGAAAAATCTTGCTAAGCAGTAGTGTTCACTTCTCAAAAGTTGTGACATTACATGCTAGCTCATACAATAAAGCTTGTGGCTAAGATTGACCCACTCAAATATCTTCTAAGTAAGGAAACCTTAACTAACAAGTTAGCTAAATAGGTCATGATCCTGAGTGAGGTTGAAATTAATTATGTGGATCAAAAATCTATAAAGGGATAGGTAATCATAGATTAGTTAGCAGAATCACCAATGCCAGCAGAACATCCAATACACATTGATTTTCCTGACGTCGATGTATTCACAACAACTATTAAGCGGTCATGGGCACTCTATTTTGATGGTTCCTACACTCAACATGGCTTGGGGGAAGGGATTCTTTTCATTACCCCTCAAGGAGATACAATTCAAAAATATTATCGGCTAATGTTCCCTTGCACAAATAACATAGTTGAATATGAGGCATTGTTAATTGGCATGAGCATTGCAGTAGACTGGAAAATCACATAACTACAAGTTTTTGGTGATTCACAACTTGTCATAAATCAAATCAATGATGAATATCAAACTAAGGATGACAAGTTGATACCTTATCAAAGGATGGTGGATGATTTCAAGAAATACTTTGTTGATATCAAGTTCACACAAATTCAATGTACTAATAATAATTTTGTAGATGCCATGGATACAATCGCATCACTACTCCAGTTGTTAGAGAATCAAGCACAATATGGCTTCCTGGTGGAACAATTGTTTTCTCCAGCCTATGAAAATCTAGAAACCCAAATCATTTGCCACTTAACCAATTCTGATTCTCCCTTGTATGGCCAAATCTATACTTACCTAAAGAATAGTATTCTACCTTTAGACTTGTCTAGAAATTAGAAAAGGACTTTCATACGTCAATCCTCTTGTTACACCTTTATTGTTGATGTTTTATACAGGCATGGTCTCGATGGTACCCTCCTTAGATGTCTCGAACACAATGAATCGAAAAAGGCCTTACAAGAGGTACATGGTGGCATTTGTGGGACACACTGAAGTGGACTAACATTATCCAAAAAACTTGTTAGAATGGGTTACCATTGGCCGACCATGGAGAAATAATCATTCATCTTTGTTAAGAAATGTGCAAAATGTCAAATTCATGATCCTACTCAGGAATTACAACCCTTCACCACAACATGGCCTTTCGCTCATTGGGGATTGGATCTGGTTGGAAAGATACATCCATCATCTTCAAATGGACACAAATTCATTATCATAGCCACCGAGTATTTTACTAAGTGGATTGAAGTTGTTCCCCTAATAACTGTAACTAGTAAAAAAATCTCCTCATTCATTTGAACTATATCATATGTCAGTATGACATTCTCAACTCCAATATTACAAACAATGGAAGACCTTTTAGAAATCAGGATGTTGATGAACTTTGTGAAATATTTTGCATCCAACATAGGTTCTATACATCTTATTACCCACAGGGAAATTGAAAGGGAGGTTGGAGGAATCAATCATTGATTCCTACTCTAGGTCTTACCTGGAAAACCTCCATGGTGTCTCACTTCACCACCTTAACCTATATGACCTTTTTCTTGTTTAGGTTCCCCTGGTTCTCCTTGCCAACCCAACTACCATCACAACTCTACCCACCAAGTCAACCTTGGTGCAATGTTTGCAACTCTTCCCTTAGCCCTTAATCCTTCCTAAAGGCTAACATAATCGAAAACTAGAACTTAGCTTTTCAAGGGTTTGGAGGTGTTTCTAATAGGTTCAATCCATCCCACTATGGTTATTGAGGGTCCACCTAAATCCATTTTCTCATCGTTTCCACCAAACCCTCATTTAGGGTTAAAAAGGCTACTAGCCCTAGGAGCCCCAATTAGGCCTCCTTCTCTGAGAAATCAGGTTAGTACTCCAAATTTTCCCAAAGAACACACAAAATTTCCTTGGGGTTCTTGGTCCATATGCCCACCATTCAAAGATTCTAGGGGTCTTAACCCTCAACTGTCCGTACATAGGCTTAACCCTCAATTTAGTAAATTAGGCCTTTTTAAGCCCTTTTCTTGACAATACAACAAACTATTAAGTTGTTCTTCCACCAAATGGACTGGTGGAGCTTCCTACTCCATGCTATGCCATGGTAGGGTTCATACATACCCTCTCCACACTATGATTTGATGAGAAATGGAAACCCCTACAAATCAAGTGTTATGCACTCCTTGTCTTCCCTAGTCGGACACTTCCTCGCTTGCCTAGAAGAAGACTTCCATGGTGCTTATAGAATTGTCAAGAACTCCTAACCCTACAGTATGCACAATCATGGATTCTAGTCACAATTCCCAAAGGGGCCGTACAATATGTACAGTGGGAATGTGATCTAACCCTCCATTTCTTCTCTAATAGTCCATTAGATCAGTGAATGAAAGAAAGCAAACTATCTACAAACAGTTCTTGAAACTAAACTAAGAAGCTAATTACTACTACAAAATACTTGAATAACACTCACACTACATCCTACACTAGCTATAGTGACACTTTCAATTCATTAAAGCTCTACTTCTAAGCAATAACCATAAACTCTCACATTATCACAATTGTTCTCACTTGAATTTCAAAATTTCAAATTATCCAAATGCTTCCAATCTTGGTATTATCTCGAGAGAACCCTTAAATAGGGTCTCTAAATTAGTTACCTCTCCTTAGGTCTCTCCTAGGCCACTTGTAGCTTTCATTAAGCTTTATTTGTCAAAAATTTGGAAAAGAAATTCCTAAAAGGTCTAAAAGGCCCACAACCTTGCTTGAGCAAAAACCATTAAGCCTATGCAATGGTCAACATGACCTTCAAAATTTCAACATCTGATCACAAATGACACTAAGGAACAAACCTAAAGAACATGAATAGATAGATAAATTGGCCTAAACAAGCTGCCCAAACATTACCTTCTAGACAGCCTAAGGTAACCTAGGTGCTCTTGCACCATTCTCCCCCCTCTGTACAAACACTAAGGAATGTGGGGAGAGATTAGAGATAAATCAATACCCTGCTTCTTGAACTGAGCTTCATCCACCCATGTAGCCTTAGATTCTGGTTTGTCCTTCCATTTGATGAGATGTTCCATGTATTCCTTATGCCGAGTAGACTTCTTCACCCTTGACTCCAAGATCCTCTCTGCTTGCAGCTTGTCTCTAGTAGGTAAGGCTATGTTACTCACATCCTTTAAGATATCCCTGTTGTTCTGATCCATGTCAGTGACTGGTCCTTTATATCTGATTAGATCAACCACATTAAACACTGGTGAGATGCCCAAATATGCAAGTAGCTCCACCTTGTAGGCATTCTTTCCATATTTGGCTAATACCTTACATGGTCCCACTCTCTTCATCTACAACTTGGTTGATGTTCCCTTTTGTAACCTATATTTTTTGAGGTGGACCATGACATAGTCTCCTACTGCAAATTGTAGATCCTTCCTAGATAAATCCATCTTAGCTTTCAGCTTGTGAGTAGCCTTTGTAATTGTCTTTTTCACTTGCTCCTATATCTCCTTCATGGTCTGAGAGAAATCCTCAGCCTGGCCACTCCTATGCTCCATAGCTCCTAAATATTTAAGCTCACACACACCTCTTGGGTGCATTCCATACACTATTTCAAAGGGACTTCTACCTGTGGTCCGGTTCACACTGTTATTGTAGGCATATTCAACTTGTGAGATGACCATGTCCCATGTCTATCCATTCTCCTTGGTTAGGCATCTTAGAAGGTTACCTAACACTCTATTGATCACCCCAGTTTCCCATTGGTCTAAGGATGGTAGGCTAATCCAAAAGACAAATTAGTACCCAATCTGCTCCATAGAGTCTTCCAAAAATGACTCATGAACTTCACATCCCTGTTTGAAACAATGCTCAATGGCAATCCATGGATCCTCACAATCTCTTTGAAGAAAAGATGAGCAATGTAGCTAGCATCACGGGTGGTCTTGCAAGGAACAAAGTGACTCATCTTACTAAACCTATCTACCACCACATAGACACTATCAAACCTTGTCTTAGTCTTAGGGAGTTCTACCACAAAGTCCATGCTAATACATTCCCATGGTCTGTTAGGAATGGGTAGGGGTTGATACAAACCTGCATTACTAGCTCCCCCATTGGCTTTCATACACACTACATTCTGCTCCACATACCTCCTAACATCCCTTGGCAACTTAGGCCAATAGTAGAACCTCTGCACTAGTTCCATTGTCTTGTTGATACCAAAATGACCACTAAGACTACCATTGTGCTTCTCCTAGATGAGATTCTCTCTCATTGATCCTCTTGGAACACATAACTGATTCCCCTTGAATAACATTCCACTTTGCAATGTATACTCTGAGTATTGACTATGAAAGTGATTCTCAAAGTCATAACATACCTTGTATGCCCCATAGAGATCCTTGAAACTCTCTATCCCAATGCTCTTTATCTATATCTCTTGCACTGTCAGCAACCTCCTGCTTAGTGCATCTGCCACCTTGGTCAACTGTCCCTTCTTGTGCTTGATGGTAAAAGTGAAGGCTTGGATGTATTCCATCCATTTCAAATGTCTATTTCTCAACTTCTCTTGAGTGTTGATGTAGCTAAGTGCCTGATTATCAGTCAAAACTACAAACTCTTTAGGTAGGAGATAATGCCTCCACTTCCTAAGTGATGTACTAGAGCATAGAGTTCTAGGTCATAGGTAGAATAATTCTTCTTAGCTTCATTGAGCTTTTCACTAAAGAAAGCTATAGGCCTGCCTTCTTGGCTTAGCACTCCTCTTACTGCAATTCCACTGGCATCACATTCCACAGTAAACAACTTATCAAAACTAGGCAACAAAAGGATGGTTTGAGTTGCCACTTCTTGTTTCAGTTTCTCAAAACCCTTCTCAGCTTCTAGGGTCCACTTGAACTTATTTTTTAGGCCACATTTGATTGTATCAAGGACTGGTGCACATATTCCACTAAAGTTCCTTATAAATTTCCTATAAAACTGAGCCAATCCATGAAAACTTCTTACCTTTTTCCCTGTGGTTGGTGTAGGCCAATTTAGGATAGCGTCCACCTTGCTTGGATCCATCTTCAATGATCCTTGGGATACTACAAACCCCAAATACACAAGCTCCTATTTGAATAACTCACACTTCTCTAGGTTGATGGCTAACCTCTCTTCCTACAATCTTTTAAGAACCAATTCCACATGCTTAAGATGTTATTCTGTTGTCTTGCTAAAGATGAGTATATCATCAAGATATACCACCACAAATATCCCTATAAATTCTTTGAGCACTTCATTCACGAGCCTCATGAATGTGCTAGGGGCATTAGAGAGGCCAAATGGCATAACTCTCCACTCATACAACCCATCAATTGTCTTAAAGGCTATCTTCCACTCATCCCCATCTTTAATTCTGATCTAATGGTATCCACTTTTGAGATCCAACTTGGTGAAATACTGAGCTCCTCCAAGACAATCCATCAAGTCCTCAATCCTAGGAATAGGAAACCTATACTTGATTGTGATTCTATTTATAGCTCTAGAATCAGTGCATAATCTACACTTACCACCTTTCTTGGTTGCTAAGACCACTGGTACTGCACATGGACTGATGCTCTTCCTAATTAGTCCTTGGTCTAACAAATCCTGCACTTGTCTAGCTACCTCTAGGTTCTGATCTAGTATAAGAATGTAAGCTGCTTTGTTTGGTAATGAAGCTCTTGGTATGAATTCAATTTGATGGCTAATGGCTCTCTTTGGAGTTAAGGTTGCTGGTGTCCCATCACTAACTATATCCTTGAATTGTTCTAACAATTTTTGGACTGCTTCTCGTATGACTGTTTTCTTGGCCTTGTCTTCTTCCTTGGGTTGCACCATGACCACATATCCTTCACCTCCTTGATGTAGAGTGTTAATGAACTCTTTACCACTACTTAATAAGACACTAGGGGTATTTGACTGTACTTCTTCCTCATCTGATAGTGATTGCAATTTGAATGTCTTTCCATCCTTCTCGAATGAGATAGTATTTTCCTTTCCATCATAGATGGAACCTCTGTCATAATTCCATGGCCTTCCCAATAGAAGATGGCATGCATCCACGTGTAACACATCACAAATCAACTTATCCTTGTACCCTCCAATGGAGAACTCCACCGTTGTCTGCTCATTGATAAGAACACTCTACCCTTTATTCAACCATGTCACCTTGTAAGGGTTAGTGTGGGGTACCTTCTCCAACTTCAACTTCCTTATTGCCTCCTCTGAGATGATGTTATCAGTTGAACCTAAATCCACAATAACCTTGCATACCTTTCCAAGTATTTTGCATCTTACCTTGAATAAGGCTCTCCTCTGCTTTGGCTCCTCTTTGACTGGTTGTCTGATTAGAACTCTCCTAAACAACAATTTCTCCCCCATTTCTGATTCAATGTGACTAACCTCTGATGATTTGGTACTCATGGTGTCCTCTTGAGATTATGCCACTCTCTTTTCTGTATTTGATGAAGATGCTTTCTCCAGGAACCTATAAGCTGGGTGTCCTACTTGACCACAGTTAAAACACTTCATACTAGCAAAGTATGAGTTGCTTCTACCTATTCCTCTTCCTCTATTTGATCCTCCTTGAGGTCCTCTACCTCTTCCATAACCTCCTCTAGAAGGTGTTTCACTTCCATGCTCTATGAGTTTAGACTCTCCCTAATTTCTTTGTTTAGTCCCTCTACCTTGGTAGCCACCTCTATGTCCTCTTTGATCTCTGCCTTTGCCTCTACTCTTAGAAGCCTAATCTTGTTTCCTCTTGCTTCTTTCCTCAATATTTATAGCCAATTGGTAACATTGGTGTACTGTCTTGGGACTTAAAAGAGTCATCTCCTCTTGAATGTTCCACTTCAAGCCATTAAGGTATCTAGCCACCTTAAGACTTTCATCCTCTAAAACATTAGACCTCATACAAAGTTTTTGAAACTCCTCAGTGTAAGTATTCACATCTTGGTCTCTTTGTCTCAAACTTTGTCTCTTCTTATGCAACTGAATCTCATAATCTTCTGGCATGTATGCTTCTCTCACTTTGGCAACCATACCCTTCCAAGTTGAAATAGGATTCTTGCATTCCTTTTCCCTCTCTGTTTGAATGAGCTTCCACCATGTCAAGGAAGATCCTCTCAATCTTGATTTTTCCACCTTCACCTTTTGTGCTTCTGTGACTCCATCACACTCAAAATGGTTTTCCATTCACTCTATCCAATCCATAACTAGATCAGCTTCCAATTTTCCACTAAACAATGGTATGCCTTCAAGTTATTTTCCACTCATAGCTTTTAATGCCTTCAAGAAAGGCTCCTCTTGCAGAACAGGGTCAGGTTCAGGGATCTTGTCTTCCTTTGTAACCTCTTCACTCTTTGGTACTCTTCCTTCCAATCTATCACTGACCTCATCGGTCTTGGTTTGCACATTATTCATTGCTTGCTTAAGTTGAGCTATTCTTTCCCTCAATCTCCTATTGTCTTCCTCTTGATCTTCGAACTTCTTGGCCAACTCTATATTTTTCACCATGGTTGTAGAACCACTAGACTCAAACTTTAACATACATCAATCTATCCCAAATCTTTTGTTGCTCTGATACCAATTTGATAGGGAGGTTGGAGTAATCAATCACTGATTCCTACTCTAGGTCTTACTTGGAAGACCTCCATGGTGTCTCACTTCACCACCTTAACCTATATGACCTTTTTCTTGTTTAGGTTCCCCTGGTTCTCCTTGCAAACCCAACTACCATCACAACTCTACCTACCAAGTCAACCTTGGTACAATGTTTGCAACTCTTCCCTTAGCCCTTAATCCTCCCTAAAGGTTAACATACTCCAAAACTAGAACTTAGATTTCTAGGGGTGTGGAGTTGTTTCTAATAGGTTCAATCCATCCCACTATGGTTCTTGAGGGTCCACCTAACTCCATTTTCTCATCATTTCCACCAAACCCTCATTTAGGGTTAAAAAGGCTACTAGCCCTAGGAGCCCCAATTAGGCCTCCTTCTCTGAGAAATCAGGTTAGTACTCCAAAGTTTCCCAAAGAACACACAAAATTTCCTTGGGGTTCCTGGTCCATATGCCCACCATTCAAAGATTCTAGGGGTCTTAACCTTCAACTGTCCATACACAGGCTTAACCCTCAATTTATTAAATTAGGCCTTTTCAAACCCTTTTCCTGACCATATAGCAAACTGTTAAGTTGTTCTTCCACCAGATGGATTGGTGGAGCTTCCTACTCCATGCTATGCCATGGCAGGGTTCATACCTGCACTCTCCACACTGTGATTTGATAGGAAATGGACACCCCTACAAATCAAGTGCTATGTACTCCTTGTCTTCCCTAGCCAGACACTTCTTGGCTCACCTAGAAGAAGACTTCCATGGTGCTTATAGAACTGTCAAGAACTCCTAACCCTACAATATGTACAATCATGGAGTCTAGTCACAATTCCCAAAGGGGTCATACAATATGTACAATGGGAATGTGATCTAACCCTCCATTTCTCCTCTAACAGTCTGTCAGATCAACGAATGAAAGAAAGCAAACTATCTACAAATAGTGCTTGAAACTAAACTAAGAAGCTAATTACTACTACAAAATACTTGAATAACACTCACACTACATCCTACACTAGCTATAGTGACACTTTCAATGCATTAAATCTCTACTTCTAAGCAAAAACCAAAAACTCTCACATTATCACAACTGTTCTCACTTGAATTTCAAATTTTCAAATAATCCAAATGCTTCCAACCTTGGTATCATCTCAAGAGCACCCTTAAATAGGTTCTCTAAATCAGTTACCTCTCCTTAGGTCACTCCTAGGCCGCTTGTAGCTTTCATTAAGCTTTATTTGTCAAAAATTTAGAAAAGAAACTCCTAAAAGGTCTAAAAGGCCCACAACCTTGCTTGAGCAAAAACCTTTAAGCCTATGCAATGGTCAATATGACCTTCAACAATTCAACATCTGATCACAAATGACACTAAGGCACAAACCTAAAGAACGTGAATAGATAGATAAATTGGCCTAAAAAATTTTCCCAAACGTGACCTTCTAGACAACCTAAGGTAGCCTAGGTGCTCCTACACCAGAAATGGTCAAGCAGAGGCTTCAAACAAAACAATTCTGATGATTTTGAAGAAAACAGTGAATGAGGCAGGCCGTGATTGGCATGTCCAATTAAATCTAGAATTATGGGTATACAAAACTAGTATTCGCACACCAACAGGTGCTACTCCCTATGCTTTGGTCTATGGAGCAGAAGCTATTCTACCACTAGAAGTTGAGATTCCCTCACTTCGAGTATCACTAAAGGGGCTAATAAATGATGAAGATTACAAAGTATCAAGGTTGCAAGAGTTGGAACTACTTGATGAATGGCATCAAACTACATCTAATCATTTAAGGGGATATCAACATATTATGTCCCGCAACTACAATCACAAAGTCAAACCACAAGCTTTTCAAGTGGGTGACTTGGTTCTCAAAGAAAACCCTCGTAATCAGCAGGATCGGGAAAAGAAAGGAAAGTTTGAGCCTAATTGGTTGGGCCCGTTCGTTATCATTGCAACATATGGATCAGGGGCATATCAATTGTCAACATCATAAGGGGACCTATTTGAAGACCTGACCAACAACATTCACCTGAAGAAGTTTTATGCCTAAAAATATTAAAAAACAATATAAAAATTTCTAAAAAATATCAAAAACAATATAAAGAGTCATAAAAAAATTCATATAAACTGGAAAAATGTGTCAATATGGTGAAAACCTGGAAAAAATGCTTCTTTTGACATAGAAAAAAAAAAGAGAAAAAATACAAAAAATCAAAAAGAGCAAAAATACAAAAATAAATAAATAAAATCATTGCCTTGATGAAAACGTGGCAAACAAGTGTCATGGTAACAACAAAAAATTCATAAAATCAGGAAAAAGTGCAATACAAACAAATGGTTAAAACTTGATAAACATGCATTGTTTGTGATTTGTTTGGCTCTCTCATCTATTAGGGTACATTCTACATATTCATAATTCATCAACATCACATACATGCCTGGCCATCACATCTACATCATGCATCCCAATATTTCCTTGAAACGACTAGGATTTCATCATGGCTTGATGATTAATATTATCGTTAACAGTAGTTATGTCCAAATAGGAATAAGAGCGCAGGGTGATTGGGGGAAATTCGCTTCTTGGAGATTTTTGGCAGATAAACAACATGTGTCAAGAATTGGAATATCTACCACAACAAACTTATTCATTCAAATCTAGGCCTAAATGACTATTTTGATAGAAAATTGAAACAAATTGGATGATCTTAATCTGAATAAAATGAATGACAAACTTAAAGCATAAGTTGAATTAATTTTTTGACATTTGATGACATCATATCCTTGGAGTGGTTCAATGATGTACTGAACTAGAATCACAAGGAAGGAGTATGATTTTTCTTTTCTTGTTGTCTGTAAGCTAATCACTAGTATTGTGCAAATTTGTTGTGGGACATGCTCTACAACGTATCATTGATGACATTTCAGAATTTGCATAGGAAAATGATTAACTTTTTTCTATTTCTACAAACAATACTCAGGTCATCTTGGTTCAATTATACCTTGATGCTTATATTAACTTGCTACATCAAACATCATGAAAGTAGTACTCAGGTCATCATTGGTGCTAATATCCCCTTTGATGCTTGTACTAATTTTCAACACATCAAAAGGATCAATGATGAAAATCACACACAACATTAGCTCATGGAATGACAAACAAGATAATGGTTCATTATTACATTCTAGGATTTCATGATTCATTTATATTTACTTTATGGGTTGTATAGTAGATTTTTGGAGGTTGGTAAACTTTTCATATAGCTTTTAAGACAAAAATTGAGTAAACTTGGACATTTATTGGATCTCATTACATTATCATTTATTACATCTCATTTCATCCTGACTATTAATTTAGGTCATCATTATCATTTCATTTCCATTCTCACATCAATTCATTTCATTATCATTATTATCATTATCATCATTATTAGGTTTCATTTAGTTCATCATGATCTATCTTTTATATCATATCATTTTCACATCATGTGCATATAATTCATTAGTTCATATTATTTCATTATTTATTCAGCTCACTTATATCATTTCATAATATTTTCATTATCATTCATTTCACATCATTTACATACATCAATAAAAGAAGATGCATCCATTTCATTCATTGCATATATCATATAGGAAAATCATTTAAATGGAATCACATCATCATGCTAGAAACTATTTTCATCATAAAGCATGTTACATCATATCATCATTGCATCATCATCATAAGAATCATACATTGCATAAAATAAAAAAATTATTTGTAGTTCATATCAAAGTGCATATAATCATCATCATAGCAACTACCAAAACATATAGAAATAAAATGCATACATAAATCCATAACATACATATCGAATCACCACTGCATATCATAAATATCATCAAAACAAATGTCTAGGTGTACAAGGATATCAAATATTTAAATAAGATATATAAAATACAATGGCGGGATGTATCAACCAATCATCACTGAGGGGCATCTAGACATGGAACATGGCTGCTGATGTCTCCTAAGGCAGTAGGTCTCGCTAGATCTCTACTACCAGAAGCCTCAATCTCTTATCTGATCGGTTGTCCCACACTCCTGGTGGCACTCCTGGTATGACTACGTGAGTGAGTCCGTGACCGAGTACCTAGTGTGTGTATACAATCCTCTGCTTAGGTGGCACTGCATCAAAGTATCTCATCCTATAGTACTCGACCTACCGAGCAGTCTCTAGTCCTTCTGCCACAACCTATCCTATGGAGGTGATCTCAACTAACCTAAGGAGTCTCTCTGCTACTCCCTCTGCCTAAATACACTACTCTCTGAAACTATCTTTCTCTACTGTGAGCTGAGCTACCTGTGGGTCAGGAGGTGGTGGTTCTGCAACCTATTCCTATAGTTGGCTGATGGGGACCTGTACCTATGCTAGCTGACTTTGAAGAGTCTGAACCTCGGCTTGTAAGCTATCTACCTGTCCTTGAGAAGGAGCTCTGATTGTAAAGCATGGAACCGAAGTAATCGGCTGGTCCACCACTCTAGAATTTTGAGGCCTCATCCTAAAATGAACATAAAAGAAGAATCTCTGTCCACCCCCACCACCTTCATCATCCTCATCATCCTCATTGTCATCAGAGCTATCTGACTCATCCTCCTCATCATCCACCTCCATCGCTACCCCACCTATATCATCTACCTGTGCCTTACCTACCTATGCCTGTGGTTGTCGTCATGCCCATCAAAGAACTGGTCCACCTAATAGTGGGGCAGGCTCATCTGGACTAGTTAACCTCAAAAAAGGATGTGCATAAAAGTAAGCGACATAATCATTTGTCATATGGGCATCTATAACCTTAGGATGTATCACCCAAAACTCTAGCTGTAACTCCATATACTCAGCCCTGACCGCCTCAAAAGTAATAAATGACCCCCACTCTGGCACATCCTCGCAATGCCTAGCATAGTGTGCCATAGCTTGCGACATTATCTATACCCAACCATACCGTCTCAAGACTCTCATGACCACAAACTGCTCAATGATAAAATAAGTACGACTAATCATATATCTGGCTATCCCATAGTAAGGAAGCTCTATGTCATCCTCATCCCAAGGCTCACAGTCAAGATACGGTCTCTAGATGATGATATCCATGTCATCCAATACCCTCTGCCAATACTCTAACTTTCCCAACATTAGCTGGACAAGGAGACTTGTGTAAGCACAAACATATGGATAGCCTAGTGGACGGTCTCTTCGAACAATGGGGTGAGTGATAGCAAAGTGCTCCCATGCCCAAATCTGTAGAAGATTAACTCCAACTGAGATACTCTTCCCATCTGTTTACACCACCTGATGAAGATTTTGTACAGATGGGCAAGCATGCATGAACCCCATGCATATCTAGTCTGATGGAGGAGCATGTCCTCCATAATTCGACCCCAGCCTATTGATAGTCCCTTTGACCTGCGATCAAGACAAAGGAATCCACCAATTAAACCGGCTAGAACTGATGGCCGAGGGGCATATCCCTATACCATATCCCTCCATGCAATCTCATATCTACCCGCATGAGGATCCTGAAACACTCTCCCTAAGGTATCTATCCCCCCAATCTCCTTGTGATCATAGATCACAAGCTCACCGACTACTGGGATTCCCATAATCCTATAGACATCCTTAGGTGTTACTGTAATCTCTCCCGTCGGCATGTAAAAGGTATTATTCTCACTGTGCCATCTCTCAGCTAGGTGGTCAACAATGCCGTGTTGACCCTATACTGTGGGATCCTAAGTAGAGAACCCAACCCACATCTCACAATCACCCCTATCTATGGCTGAGATAGTTTGGGTATCATATCCATTGTACGGGGAGATCACTCTCTGATCTAGAGGATATTAAAATCCTCCTATAAACATCAAAATCACATCAATCAGCAAGACATCAAGAGAAATAATAAAGCAAATCATGTTAAGTCAACTGAATCAAATCAATATCAAATATATCTTTACTATTTGTCTTTCAAGTTGGAAAGAAAATTTATCAAATAATTTTACTATTTGTTCTTCAAGAAGGAAGGAAAATTTATCATTTTCTACTATTTATTTTTCATTCAAACATGAAAATAAATTTAACAACCAATTGGCTCAACATCCAATCAATACTATTTATTCTTCAAATGGGAAAGAAAATTTATCAACATCACTACTATTTGCCTTTCAAGCAGGAAAGCAAATTTATCAGAATTCTTACTATTTATTCTTCAAACACGAAGATAAATTTATCAAATCAAGCTAATTTATCCTTGATGTTATTCAAAAGCATAAAATCAATTGTCTAATCTAGCAAAAATCATCAAGCAATCATCAAATTCATTTCAAAAATTTAAACCGGCAAAATTTCATGGATGCGCTAAAATAGTTCATCAATGTGCTAAATCACCAAAGCGCTACTTTATCGATGGATGCACTAAAACAAAGGTTAAATGTGCTATTTCATCAAAGCACTAATCTATCAAGTCTATGCGCTACTCTATTTGACCTATGCGCTATTCTAGCCTATGAGCTATGTGAACAATGTATGCGCTATTCTATCAGGTCCTATCTATCATTCTAGCCAATGCGCTTATCTAATCATGGATGCTTTAATCTATCCGTTGATGCGCTAATTTACGAACCTATGTGCTAAAAAAACATTTATTTCCATAGGGATGGATGCGCTAAACTACCTAATCTATGCACTAAACTAAGGCTCGCATGCACTAAAGTAAAAATCTATGCGCTAAAACAAAACTTCAAAAATCCCAAAAAATGAAAAAATATTCAAAAATTCGATTTAAATTCACGAAGGGGGATCATATCAACTTATTGGAGGTCCATACATTGCTGGTCTCTGATGACAATGGGCTCGCTCGAATCAGTGGTGCTCATAATGGATCGACATCTCGAATTCTCAGAGCTATGAAAACTAGAAAAGGCTACTATTCAAATGACAATGACTTTTCACCTTTTCCACCTTTTAAGGGGGTAAAAAAAGAGGGGTTATTTTTATTTTTACTATGCGAAACACTATTTCGAGAGCTAAATCGACAATTTCTCTCCAAAAATCATCTCAATTCTTTTAAATCATCATCATCCTCATTCAAATCACATGATTTATCTCTCAAGGGGGCATATAGCATCAGTCAATTTTCAAAATTAGGAGCAAAATTCTTTAGAACAATGCATAAAAAATATCACTTCAAAGAGGGGAAAAATGTACACACCCAAAAATGGTCACAGTTAATCAAACTTGTTAATTAATTAAATATGATTTATTTAATTAATAATCTTCTAAATTCATCTACATATAATTTTTTTTAATTATTTGTTTATATCGTTCACTTTCTATATTCTTTTAATTTAATTAAATAAACAAAGTTATTTAATTATTATTATCTTCCTCTTAATTAATTAAATAGATTTCACAATTTATTTATATTAATTATTACAAGTTTAAATTTACAATTTAAATGATAGTTCTTTTCTCCACACAATTAAATATTCTAAAATATTTAATTGGAAGGTTTCTTTCCCACATAATTAAACATTCTAAAATATTTAATTGGAAGCTTTCTTTCCTCCATAATTAAATATTCTAAAATATTTAATTAGAAACTTTTCTTATTTTCATATTTAATTAAATATTTTATATATTTAATTAAAGCGCTTTTATCATCTCTCACACATAATTAAATATTATTTATTTAAATTATGGAAGCTTCTAAATTCATTGTCACATATAATTAAATATAGATTTATCCTCAAACTATCAACCAACTCTTCATAAATGAAGTGCACAAATGGTAACTTTCCTTCATTTTTGAATGGAAAAGGCTGTGTAAGAGGAAACATCTCTCATCTTTTTCTCAACCTTCCATATTTTTCTCAAATTCTCCATCTCTCACCGTTCATCTTGATAGGTTTGAACTCAACTGTTGATCTTGGCCAACTAAATTCTTGCCTCCAAAAATTTATAAATACAACCCTCTTGTGAGTTGAAAAGGATCCTAGATTTTGTGAATTTAGCATAATCATTATATTTGCATTCAAATCAGCATCTTAGCATAATCATTTTCAAGTTCATATCATAGCAATTTCAATTTCATATCATAGCTTAAATCACATAGCAATAAACATGCATGTTGCATAAAATCTCATTCTCCTAAGTTGTCATTTAAATAGGCTATTGCTTACATTCCATTCTTGATAACTAAATAAATAATTATTATTCATTTAATTAATCCATCCTTTACCTTTATCCTTCCCCTTAATTAAATAGATTTATATTTATTTAATTAATTTTAACCCTTCACTTTTAACCCCACCTTTAATTAAATAAATTTATATTTAATTAATTAAGTTTAACCTTATCCCTTAAATCAATTAAAAAATACACATTTAATTAACTTATTTAGCTAATTAATTTCGATTACTATTTTCCATAATATTTATATTCAAAAAATTCTCAATCATTGTCCATTTAATCTTAACAATTAAATCTTTTCACATGGATCACAATCTAAATTTTCCATCATGTGACAAGTATTCCTCCATCATTTATGCTCACACATGTGAAAGCATTCAAAAGTTAGACCTACCTTTTACACCATCCCTCTCATGACACTTGTTACAAGGCTAAGCCTCAATCCAAACCGTAATCCTCAATAAATCTCAACCATCTATTAACCAATGCATCTTGGCCCTTGAATTTCCTCTTGAAAGATCTATAAATTGAAGGCATCTCATCCCATTTGAACATCCACTCTTATCATAGCCTTATGTTGATACATTTTATACCTAATCATCTTAGTCATACTATCAAGCTATTAGTTTTATAAGCCACTACATTCTACCCATCAATACCATCAGAGGAGAACACCAAGTAGAGCATTGAGTGCAACTCTATTTCAATTCAATCCAAGGAGAAAGAAGAGAAACAAGGTAAAATATTCCATTTACATGTAAATTTAATTTATTTATTTACACTTTTTTATTTTCTTATCTTTATTTTGGCATGCTTAGTTGACACTTTTCTCTAAATATAACATTTTCATTTTATTTTTAAAAATATTTTCATTCCAAGTTCTAGAACTATTCTTATGCTTTGTGTTTTAGTTCTTTTGTTCTTGATGACTGCTTCCCCTTCTACAATTCTTGCACCTTGATCTTTCATGCTTTCACTTTCTTTTGTTGTGCTTGTGCCTTTTAATTCTTACACCCATGATTTTAGTGCTTTCACTTTAAGGGTCAGTGTAGGATCATGATGGGCCAAATAGGGCCCTTAAATGGTAATGAAAATACATAAAAATAGACTTAAGCAACTTCACATAAGAATTTGAATAGGTTATTAACATAATTTTGAAAATATGTAGGAATAGAATTTCTAGAAAATTGAATGTAGTTTGTAAGATACTAGACCTTTTTGAAAAAAAATAATATGGTTTAGTGAAAATTTAAAATTTCCATGCAGTAGTACATTAAAATCTGGAGAAAAAAAACAGGCATTTGTCTGGTCACCCTAATGATGAGAATTTTCTTTTTTTTTTTGAATCTTTCAATATAAGTATAGGACATGCTCGGATGTGACATATATTTTTGTATTTTTTTTGCAAGTAAATAATTAGTTATGAATTTTCTTGTGGGAATTTTTAAAAATATTAAAAACCATTTGTCCAACCACCCTCACTTGGTAAATAATTTATGAAATTAAAATTTTTTTACAACTATAGTTTGTGAGGCATAGTGTGTGGGTGGGTGGATATAGTTGCTTCTGGAGCTACGCCTGGAAGGAACTAGGTAAAATCGGCAACGAGATAGGGTAGCCAGATGGGCATCTTGCCCACTTCACCGGAATTCTAGATAGTGTAGGGTTCCTTCTGGGAGAGCGAACGATTACTGAAGTGTACATTTATCTCACCGACTCCTTCTCTAGATAGGCTGCTGTGATTGAAGCTCAGGTAGGCTCCTCATTAATGATCTTCACTGAACACCCAGTCGAGAAAGGACTTGCCCGAGGTGGGACACATCTTTCAGATTCAAAAAATGTATAATTGTTTAAAAGATAGATATTTTTCAATCATCCTATCAATTAGGACTTTACACATAGTGCATGTAGAAAATTAATAATAATTATCTATTAAATTAGAAAATAAAGCATATCTTATATTGGTATAATTCTAAAAATTTGTTGAATAAACCATTTTCAATTCATCAAAATCGGATGAAAAAAATTGTCAACACGAAGGGTGAAGTTCAAAAAAATCTTGTAACCCCTGTAATCACATTAGGGATGTTGAATTTTTGGGTTGGACACCCCCAAGACAAATCTCAAAGCAATACCAAAGAAAAATGGATATTCATAATTAATGTATATCTAATAGAAACAGATATCCATTTTGTGAAGGTAAAAATCGATATCTAGTTTTCTAAGAAATAGCTATCTATTTCTTTAACTTAAGGAATGAATATCCATTTCATTTAATTAGAAATATTAACAAATAAATATAACTATAAATTTAAATTTAACATGTTATAATATTAATAAAAATATTTTTATATATTAATATATATAATATATGATAAGGGCGGGTGCAAAAAGATGGGGGGCCAAAAAGTGGCCAACATTTTTATTTTTTTAAAGTCAATACACGAGCACATTATTATGCACTTGCATTATAGCTTGGTGTTTCTGAGCCTAAGGCTCGAAAACACCAAGGCCAAAATGCGCTTGTGTTATAACATGAGTGCATTATAGCTCTTTATAACAAAAAAAGAAATATTTCTTATTTCTCATTTTTATGTTTTCCTCCAACCTTGTGGTCTTCAAAATCGTAAGAGCATTCTTGTGTTATTGGAGACCAAATTCTTCATCAAACCATTGCTGAATCTTTTCCAAAATGCTACCATAATGTCGAGGAGGTCAAAGGAGTAAGTTTTGTTTGTTTTTGTGTGAATTTGTTTCTAAATAGGTAGATTTAATAGGTTTTTTGATGTAAATTTATTTGATTTATAGGAAATGATAATCAACCTCCTAATCCTGAAAATCCTCCTTCACCTCAACTTGAAATATTTGTTGAAGAACAACCCCAACAACAAAGACCTCCAATAATTCCTCAATATTCCCTGGAGCACAAGAAAATTTAATGGGGTAGATTGAAAATAACAAAAAATAAATTGAGGATATAATTGCAAGGTTGAAAGATCATGCAAGTCAACCTCGTATAGAGCCATGGTTTCTCAATCTCTTGAATCTATTTTATCAAATGTAGATTCAATTAGCAATAAAATATCTACTTGGTCGGATAAGAGGAGAGAGTTTAGACAATTTTATATAGATAATTTATCTTATAAACAAGTCAAAAATGAAGAAATTACAACATTTGACTTGTGTTCCCTTTTCACAAATCCATGAACAAATCAACCTCTACAGCCTACAAGAAAGAGGTTCCCTATCCATTGGTGCAACCACCAAGGGATAAAGAACCATTTTTGGTAGAGGTGGTGGATGGTTTTTGATCATCCTCCATGCAACAATAATGAGGTCCCATAATATTTTTTGAGGAAGCTCTATTGCAAGTTTGTCCTCAATAAATTTCCAAACTATTTTGATATGTGAGACTTCTAGTGTAGAGGAAGGGGCTTCCCATAGGGTAGATCAGGGACATGTATTTACCCACAACAACTAGCAAGATGAGAAATTTCCAAACTAGCCTATGAGGACATGGGTATCCCTTCCATTGTGAAGGAGAGTGTTGAGGTCGAGACACTATAGTCTTAGTTCCTTGACCCAAAGCATCATAGAGCATGCCAATCTTACAACACAACGTGAGTCAGGGGAGACTTTGGGGAGTAGGGTTCCACCCCATATTTTTCAATCTTGTGGGTCACCCTATGGCTATGACCCCACAGATAGTCAAGACATAGGTGCATAGGATACATATGCAGCTGAGTAGTTGTTGATGAAAGATGCCCTCCTAAATGAGGCTTTCGACCTTGATACTCAAGTAAATGTTAGTAAGTTCATTGAATTTGATTCATTAAATTTCATTTTTGAAATGCAAGATTAACCAATTTAGTTTAATGATTGTAATGAAATTTCAGGGTCATAGCGTTCATTCAATTTTCAGCAGTCCTCCAGGTTCGTATTATGCTATGACATGTACTACCAAGGTATGTGACTAGTAAAAAATTATAAATATTACATGTGAATAGAATTGTTATATGAATAATATTCTAATATCTAATTTCAGACGTTGAATAGGTTAATCTTTGAGATTTCATGACAACACCTTCTAGTGGAGGTGGATTTTGAAACTTCACTCAGGTAATAAAATAAAGAGTTTAACTAATGAATTGTACCTAATATATTTTTATAGTTTATATTCATATAATTTATTATATAGCATTGCACAACTTTCAAAATCAAAGCATTACTTCACATTTCATAACTAATAACTAGATGTTGATAGATGACAAAATTTCAATTACAATATAGTTTTTTAGAAAGTCAACATAAGTAGTTATGCAATTACTTCACATTTCATGACTAATAACTATGAACAACTACCAATTTCATTTTATTGTCATGGAATTCCATGAGATCACATTTTATTGAGACATTTTTTCAAATAGTTCACTACCTTTTCTATGTTATGGATGCTTGGAAAAAATCTATTAAAGCATAATAGTAAGCTATATCATAGACAAGGTAGTCAAATATTTTAAAAAATGATTCAAAGAAATGTGGTCTCATGGTGATGTCCATCACCATGAGACCACATTTCTTTGAGGAATTTTTTCAAATAGCTCATTTCCTTGTCTATGCTATTGCTTCTATCACCATGAGAGCACATTTATTTGAGGCATTTTTTCAAAAAATTCAGTGCCTTGTCTATTCTACCACATTTTCCATACATGTCTACCAAATAATTTTATCAAATAGTTCACTTCCTTTCTGCTATGGCTAAAAGCCTAAAATAGGTGCTTTCGAACAAACTATGGATGCTTGGAAAAAATCTATCAAAGAATAATAGTAAGAAATAGCATAGACAAGGAAATGAGTTGTTTGAAAAATACCTCAAAGAAATGTGGTATCATGGTGATGTGATGTCCATCACCATGAGACCACATTTCTTTGATTCATATTCTCAAACAACTCATTTCCTTATCCGTGCTACCACATTTTCCATACATGTCTACCAAAGCATTTTTATCAAAAAGTTCACTTCCTTGCTACTATGGCTAAAATCCTAAAAGAGGTGCTTTCAAAAAAACTATGGATGTTTGGAAAAAATCTATCAAAGCATAGTAGTAAGAAATAGCATAGACATGGAAGTGATCTATTTGAAAAAATGCCTCAAAGAAATGTGGTCTCATGGCCTTATTTATGCTACCACATTTTTCATACATGTCTACCAAAGCATTTTATCAAAGTACACTCATTTTTTTTTCAAATAGTTCACTGCCTTGTCTATGCTACCACATTTTTCATGCATGTCTACCGAAGTACTCAAAATTTTGTTGAATATCTCATACATTATAAGCCATGACCTGCATCACTATTCTAGTTTTTTGTAATTGAATAATATTGTTTTATTTTTAGGTAATGTAGGCATAGACACCTCCTTATGTTCATATTGCAATGGAGCATGCCGTGTCTTCCACAATTGATAGCTCCGAACCTTTTATGGAGGTATGAAGAAAATTAGTAAATTTCAAATTAAATTCATTGTTGTAGTTGTTTATTATTGAAAAATAAAATGATTATTGATTTGTAGTTTAATTTCTATTTGGATGGTTTATATAAGAAATTAGAATACCACAAAATGATCCTTTTTTTGTGGTAAATGAGGAGAGAGATCATTTGGAGGTGGTAATTGATTTTTTTGTTAAATATTTCAATTTTTATAATGTAATTTCTATATAATAATGTATATAATTTTTATTGTAATACCTAAGGCTCTACGATGAACTAAATAGGAGGAGAAACTCTTGGGTTTGAAGTAGACCACTCTCATATGAATCTCCATCCCATCAAAGATCAGAGGCCGCCAATGAAATATTTTCTTCACCCAATTACTTTGACCTCCCAATTTTGCCTCAATTTTATATCACAACTACAAAAAAGTTTTCCCTTCTTGGATCTATCCTCATTTTGTAACTTTTGAATTTCGTCTGTGTGGTAAAATATATGTTTAGATCTAGGGTTATATTTCAACTAGGCTTGTTAAAATACACACCAAATTTATCTTCTCTACAACTCAAAAAGGACACAAAACCTAGGATATTGGCTCTCCCTTTTGAAAAAAAGTTAATCATCAACCCTAGTTGGTTTATGTCCAAATTTGGAGTCAAGTGAAAATAAGTTAATCCTAGTTAAATCTAGGACCGAATTTCCTACTCTACACTTCCATAATCTTGTCCAAACATCCAATAAAACTAACCCTACTACAATTTTTTTAATCCACTTCCATCCATGTCGTACCATTCAAATCATGAAACAATACCCTAGACCAACAAAGATAAAATTTTTAATCACGGGTAAACTAAACACTATGATCCTCTATGATAATGATGAGGCTATTATTTTTTACCAACCTAAATATGATCAGGATATGATGATAATGATAAACTTTTGGATCACCTTGAAGCCATCATCAATAGAAAAATTTCTCCAAGATTCAACCACTCACCCATCCATAATCAAATTCCTTTTGGCCAAAAAATACCAAACACAAGATATCCTATTAGACCTTCACACACATATATTGGTCACACTTATCCTACCTTTAACAAGGGAAATCCATCCTATCCCCCATTCATGTCTCCATTTTATCCCTCACCCACATATATTCTCACCCAACATCTATATGTCCATCTTCTCCCCTATCCATATCTCAATCTCCATCTTTACACAACACCCCCATCACCTCCACCCACAATCTAAATCCCTTGTCCTCAAATTTTATAATACATAATACCAATATATCATTTAATCCTAATCCTCATCTAATCATAATCTTTCAAGTCATAATCCTAATCCTCCATCTAAGACTAAACCATTTACATTTTTCACTCTAAAATTCCTCCAAAGATTCCTAGCAAAGAAACCATCACAAAATCCACATGATAAAGTTATAAAGTCATGTTATGATACTCAACCATCTAAGTTTTCTATGGATAAGGCCATTACGCAACCCCATGCCCATAATCCACTCTAAAATAACAACATTATCTAACACATTGAAACCATCCAACTTTAATCTCTTGAAACTCATGGATCTCCCGTTCCTCCATCCACCCAATTCAAGGATTCTATCCAAAATTTCTAATCCATCACACCGTACACACAAATCTAAACATGATAAGATATTATTCCAATTATTTGTACCATAAATCCTCCTACAGATGAAGATCATAACACCTCTTCCACTCCATCTCATGATCCCATTCAAAGTCAAGATCAAACCATTTATTCCACTCCATCCCATGATTCCATTTAATCTCAAGATAAAATCACTCCACCATCTCATGATCCCCTCTCCTACCAAGACCAAATCATCCCATCCACTCTATATCATGATCCATTTCCATCATCATCTAATTTGGTTTCCTCCAAGAACTTATAATTCCTTCCACTTCACATCCCCTTCAAAATGGACTCATGGCTTGCTTTAAAAATAACAAGTATCCTATTGACAAAATTATTTATAGAAACATTCACTATCAAGGAAAATGGTCAAGCCTCCATAAAAAAGGCATATTAGAACCCATTCATACTGAATATAATCTAAATTCTCATGTTCTTGGCTACAAAAATCATGCTCAAGGCATTGGTTTTAGTCCCAAAATCCACATCCCTCATCTTCAAAATCCATTCTAGGTTTTTATATTCCAAATTCCATTCCATCACCTTTCAAATACATTTTGGGCCTTTATGTTCGAAATCCCATTTTTCCTTTCCTCAATCCATTTTGAGCCCTTATTTGCCAAAACCAAATACATCATCCCTTACATCTATCTTGGGTCCTTACATCCTCCAATCCATCACCCCCATCACCTTCATCTCAAGTAATAATAAGTTCACCAATTCATCACCTCAAATCCCCAATTGTAATGTAACAACAAATACTTTTAAGAGAAAAATCAGACCTAAAAACATTTCTCACCAACATTCTTAAAATTCAATGAAAAATACACCAATGATTTGCATTGTCAATATATTGGAAAACCCCAAAACATTCATAACTTTGGGGGAAAGAAATATTAAATGAAATTATTTTTCTATGATAGCAATAAAACCACAAAAGAAGCAAAATAAAATATGGTTCGTTGATATTAATATTCTACACAAATCGGGTGAGTTTTACACATTGAAATATCACAATACACAACTTGATTTTTGCACAAATAGTATAGATAATTTTTAAAAAAAGGTACTGATATATATTTATAGATAAAAATTAATTCTCAAATATTAGAAAACACACCTATAAAAAAATTTAAAAATAAATTGCAAGATTTCACTTGCAAATAATCACTACTAAAAATCTAGCTGATTTGCAATATCTATTAAAGCTCCAATACACTCCCATAGTGAGAATACACATAAGAATCATCAAGAATTCATTCTATTTCCCTAAAAAGTCATGTGGTTTCATCCACAAGTTGTAATCCTCCATTGGTTTTTGTCCACAAAAGATAATTGTAGAACAAAGTGTTCATACAATGTGAAAAGATAGAATAAGATAGAAAAAGATCCACTTCAAGTCTCTAGCCAATAATTTATAGTTACTATGCCAATTTGGGTGCTTAAAATTACCTCTTTTGTGAGGGAAAAATAAATTTTAATTTTTTATTAAAAATCCACTAATTCCTACATTCAAAATTAGCCTACCATTAGCACCACCGGATTGGTAATTAAAACTTGTTATAGTCATCAAGAAAAAATATAGAAATGGCCTCATGAGAATCCCAGTACCTCTCATGGGATAATGTAAATATTAATTTGATATCCCTAAAAAATGAATTAAAAAAGGAACCAAAAAACATTAAATATAATATATCCTAGTTGCTCACCTTAGCTCATCGAAAATAAGAAAAATGAGCTAAAGTCTAATTATTCTAGATATAATTATAATTGGGACAATACAAGTCCCTCTGCCCCAAAATTACTTGCCCTTGATCAATGCAAATTTGGATGTTCCAAAATCTCAAGAATTTTCCAAGTAGCATCCTTAATGGGAATATCTTTCCATCTTACCAAATACTCAATTATGCTTTTGTTTCTTAATTTATTCTCCTTGGAATCAAACACAAATTCAAGAACTAAGATTAGTTTTCCCTCATAATCTAAGGGTGGTAATATATTGGAAGTAACTACATGTAATCCTATTTATTTATTTAAATGTGAGACATGAAAAACATTGTGGATATTGCAACCTTTTGGTAATTCTATTTCATGGGCTACTTCACCAATTTTCCTAGTGATTTTGTAAGGTCCATAAAATGTTGGTTTGATTTTTTATTTCCCACTTTTATTAACTAAATATTGATTATATGGCTACAATCTCAAATAAAGCATACCACTCAATGTCCTCAAGGTATCTTGGATTTTTTCTGTAACATCCCTCCATTTTGCTTTGATTTACGTTCTGGATATTCAGATACTTTATCTTGTGTGTGTACTTGATTGCTATTTATAGAGCGATGACCTATTTTATGTGATGTGATTTGGTTTATCTGATGATTTGTTTTACATGCTTTAATGGTGTAGTGATGTTAGATGATATAACATGTTAGTGCATATGAAAATATTTGATGTATTATGGAAGTGTCAGTTTTGATGAGTGTATTGGTGAAGGGGACGGGATTACATCACTTGCTTGCAAGCGCCTTGTGATTCTATGATTTCCTCTTCACGGTGTGTATTTTATGCTGTTTATATTATATGATGTTGTTTACATGGTCCTCAGGTTTACAGGTACATGGCATTGACTCCACCTGGTTCCACAAGTTTGAGCATGTCGATCCAATAGTTAAGTTGAATGGGAGATAGTAGCTAGGTAACATGTGTCAAGTCTACACCCTAGCCTTAGTGTGTCGTCACTCATGTGTGTTGAGTCATATATTGCCATGCTTTAATCTTATTTATTTATGGAAGAATTCTTGTTTGGAAATAGATATTTAGAGTAATTGCATTAAATCATGTTGATGGTTATTTAATTTAAATTATGCAATGAGGAAACAAGTTTATATTTAAATTAATTAGTTATATTTAATTTATTTAATTAATTAAATTTAATCCATGGGGATGAATTTCATAATTAAATTAATTAATTAAATGTGATGTGAAGAAAATTTAAAAAAAAAAGGAATTTAAATTCATTATGGAATTTTATTCATTTAGTGGGAATTAAATTATTTTGGGATTTGATTTCAATTAAGTTGGAATTAAATTAGAATTTGAAATTAAATTTTAAATGCAAAGTTAGTGTTCAAAATGTGAGAGTTAATTAATATTTAGATATTTTAGAATTTTTAGATTGCATGCGAAATCAAATTTGGTGGATAAAGATATTTTCAATTATGCCAACATGTGTATGTTGAATTAAGGAGAGGAGGTGGTTGAAATTCATGCATGGGAGAATCTTTGTGAGGAAAAACTTCTTCTGGTGTGAGAAGATATTTTGGGAAAAATTACACAGAGAAGGGATTTGGAGAAATTCTCGGTTGTAGTTTTAGATTGGAGTTATTCTGGAAATCTTTATTGTGTTTGTGGATTGATTTCTTGGTTGGAATCATTGAATTGTTGGATACAAGCTATAGAAGCTTTGGAGGAAGCTCTGCATCAAAATTCCTATTACCTGTAGCTTCTTGAATCAGGTTTTCTTCTGTGGTTATTTTATTGATCTTTATTTACATTTAAAAGTGTAGAGATAAAGAATTGGTTGTTAAATCTGTTTTAGAAAAGAAATTTGTGAATAGAAGAAAGAAAGTAAATAAATAAATTTAAAGTTTTTGCTGTTGAAACCTCTGTAGAATTTAATTTACTTGAGAAAATTGATAGTTTTGTTGCTAAATCAAACTTAGAGGTAGAACAACACAGTTGGATTTGTTTTAGAAAATTTAAACCTTTGTACAAAATCAATTTATTTACAAAACCTTTGTACAAAATTGTGTTGGAGAAATCTAAAGGGTTTAAGAACTTCTGATTATAATTTAGATCCTTTTAATTTTATTGTTCTTTTATTGTTCATGAATTCGAGAAAATGGTTTAAAAGAATTAGTTTTTAAATCTTTGTGTATTTTGGGATTTTTTGGAAAAAATGCACAATTACACCTGTAGATGAATATTTTTACAAAATTTCCCCAATTTATCTATTGTTGAAATTCGTTTTTTATATATATACATATATATATATGTTTATATATAAATATAATACATATTATATATACATATATATATGTTTATATATAAATATAATACATATATATATATACATATTCTGTTTTGATAAAATATTGATTTAAAACTTGAATCGTCGTTCGTACGGCGGACGAAATTCCAAAATTTGTAAAGAGTTTTAAAAATAAAATAAAAAATGAAACACATTTTCTCTGTTCATTGTCTTTGGGCGGGGGTTTGAATCCACCACCGCTCCCTATAATGGAGGTGCGACTGCAGCTGCCTCCAAAGGTAGCGCCCTCCACTGTGTGGAGGGAGCGCTACCTTTGAAGGCAACGCAACCCCTGTGTGAGGCTGTCGGTGGTTTATGGTGGGCGGGGATTTGGCAGTGGCCGCCGCTCCCCAAACTTACAGACCATGTTTAATATTTCTTTTTATTATATTTTTTGGCTTTAGAACAATGGCATCCGCCAAAACATGTGGATTAAAGGTTATTTTGTTTATGTTCAAGAAATATATATGATGGATATTTTTATAGTATATATATGTCATGATTTTAATATGTTAAATCTTGGGATTAATATAATAAGATCAGTTTGTAATAAAATGTTAATATATATTTATAGTTGAAATATATTATTAAATCTATAAAAATATATGTGAAGTTACATTATAGGAATAATTATAATTGCATGTTTATATAAGTAATGAGAATAATTGTGTACATTGCATGTGTATATATCTTGAGCATGTATATTTAAATTTATAGTTTAATATTTTGTCCTATTTTATTTAGGTGCATGTAATTTTTGTGCATGGAGATTTTAAAGCTAAGAGTTGAATGCATGATCAAATAGATAAGGAAGATAATATTTTAAATATATCGAGGAAATTGCATGTTTTAAATAGGAAATTGAAAGAGTTATAGAATATGGTTAGAAAATTGAAAATATTTAATTGCATAGATTTATGTCGTTTTAAAGTAAAGAAGTTTTAATGAGGCAATTATTTATTTCTATTAGAGAAATTTATTTATTGAGAATGGAATATGGAAGAGATATGGATTTACTATATCCAAAAATAGTAATATTCTTCCTAATTTCCTTAAATGTTTTATTTTCTGTGTATTTCGCGTGGGGATGTAAGTTTAAATTGTTTATGATTCCCTATTATGAAAATGGTAAAGGGTAAAGGGGTATGTGAGTAATTGAGTTAACCTTGTTATCGTGCTTGGACTTTGTCATCATTACCTATTGGATGAGTATGGATTTAGGAAATCCAAATATTAGAGTTGATTATTGACGTGAATGCTTTTGTAGCTATGTCATCAAGTTGTATTTTGGGATAAGGGATTAAGTGTTAGTCCAAATTTTTAAGTCTTCCAGAGAATCTTAGAGGATCTAAGAGGGTTGTTGATTATTTATGTTAACCAGTGTTTTTCCCTTGGGTAGTGCATGGTGTCTTTTTCAGTGTTTACCCGATTTCCACGAACGGGGATGCTTTGTACCTCCTATAAAAGGAGTGGACAACATGGGTTTGTTACCTCCAAGATGTTTGGAGTGAATTCTATTATTTGTTTCCTCTTTGTGTTGGAGTGGTTTTGATGCCTAGTTTGTATGCACTTGTGTTTCCCTTGGTGGATTGATTGGGTGTGTGTTGTCGAATAGAAGAGTGGCTTCTGTTAGGCGTTAGAGTCCAAAGAGGTAAGTCGAGTAACCTTCAGAAGTGATTTAATCAAGTGATAATTAAATTAATGTATTTAGATGATTAGGATGCCTTTCACACTAATCAAGATAATTTATCCTCACTCATAGACACAAGGGCTTGTTTAGACTTGGGATGAGTGGGAAGGCCTGAAATGGCATAGTCATTTATCTTGTCAATATGAGAGGTATTTGAGGCCACATGAGTGAGTATGAGGGCCAAAATTTGGTTGAGGTCACCAGGATTACCAGAGCCTATGAAGGATGCCCAGAGCAGATCTCATGACTACAATGACACTCTATCTAGGACAACTGTTGTTAATTGTTTTATGTGTATGGTTCTCTAAACATACTTGATCTATTTTTATGTCTGGAAGCAATGTGACCTATGTCAGTGATGTGAAATTTGTACTTGGGTTGTACTTGTGTTTGGTTGAGTCAGTATGAGTTTGCCTTTGGTGAGTGGTTGTAGATATTTGTCCATGTTACATTTTTACTATCTCCTAGCATGGGGGGTGGGCCTTCGGGTACCACTTGGTTGGGTGGAACATGCACCATACACCGTTGGGTCCCCATCTATCTTTAGTACTTGGTGGTGAGACATCCAGATGGACAACTTGCAGTTCATATTGTATTTTCTTGCATTGCAATATTTCTATTTGTATGTTATTTATCCCTCTTATGTTATGAGGTGGAATTCCGTAATTGTAACACTTTTGTACTATTGCCTCATCCTAGGAATGAGTGATGTAACTATTGGATTAAGTTAATGATTATGAGATTGTATCTTGGATGTTTATCTTATTATGTTATGTGGTATCCTTATGAGGTATGATGTTTATTTCATAAAGAATATAGTGCTATGGTTATAGGTAATATGTATGTGTGGGTTTAAGTAATCCCAATCTTGTAGCCTTAGAGGTTTTTGTTATTTAGTAAGTGAATGTGTATGTTAATTGCACTTAAAAAAAAATGGTTCGCTTAAGTCGTTAATTGCAACTTCCTTTAGGGTTACTTGGTGGGGCATTACATTTTCAATCAAATATTTTTTTGTGGGTACTCTACTATTTGATAGAATCAAATTGTAAGGAAGCTAAGGTAGTAAAACAACTTCCTACACTAAACTTGAGAGGACAATAATGCAAAACTTGTAAAAATCTTTAATAGTTACAAAATTTTAAATAGAAATAAACATAAATATCATGCATACCATGACATAGTGATTTACTTGGGGAAAACCCTTTCGGGAGAAAAACCCCACACTCCAAAAGCCGCCCAATATATTAATTAGTAAATCACAAAGATTATAATATACTTGTAGAGCAAGCTTCTCATAGAAGTATCACCACTCAGAGATCAAAAGACAATACAATTGCTATTAGACTCTCAAAATACATCATCGTCTCTCTCTACTGCATTCATAATACAACACCCTCATAAAATAGAGTTACATTATAAGGCAAGACATGGCAGAAAAATACCCACCATTAGATCTAAAACTTAATAATTAACACTCTAGATTTACATTGTATCATTTATCTAATGTATGTCAGCCATTTAAGTAGTTTCCTAAAAAAGTTAACAAAAAATTTACACGCATCCCACTCTCCCCCCTTATGCCATTGTATATTACACCTATCAGTGTAACTAGGAAATATTTATATATTCATATATATATATCTTATCAACAATAATCGTTATATAATTTCAAGGTTGAAACACATTTTCCCAACAAATATCACACTTGTCGAACACCTTGCAAGAGCAATGGGAGGGAGTAAACATTGTTTCTTAATTGCTAGGGGCCAAAAGGCCCATAATCTCTGAACACCATATGCAATTCTTTGTGCTCACCGGATTAGTTAAAGAATAACCAAAATTCATCAGAGTATCTACCTTAACCAACTTCACCCTGCCATCTTCAACTATATCTCGAACAAAATGATACAATACATCAATGTGCTTGGTCTTGTCATGAAATGTCAGGTTCTTGGCTAGACATATCACACTCTCATTGTCGTAATAAATTGTCACTGCACCTTATTTTATTCCAATATTTGAACACAATCTCTTAAGCCAAATGGCTTCTTTACAAGCATGATTAACTTCCATATACTCTACTTCAGTAGGGGACAAATCAACCATAGCCTATCGCTTACTCATCCAACTGATTGCACCACCAAATAAAATAAGTTACACATAAGAACTGGTGGATCGTCTGCTATCAATATCACTTGCCTAGTCTAAATCCACATAACCATGAATATCAAGGGAAATCTTGTCTTCAGTCACATTACTATGATAACATAAGGAGTAACTTGAGGTACTATGCAAATATTTGAAGACTCTTTTAACTACATCTATAGTGACTCTCCTAATGACACTTTTATTTTAGCTGTCTTGTGACATAGTTAGCAGTTAGACCTTTGATATTATGTTGTTCGATGGTTTATGTCATGATTTACATGACTAGTTGTGAAACTCATTTGATGATACACTATATTATTTGATGCAATGATTACTTGCATAAGATGAAGTTTATGATGGTTATTTATGTTGTTATGTTTTACACATTATGATGCTATGTTAGTTAGATGTTACGTTAGTCGGTGAAAAAGATGACTTAGCAGTACTTCACAGTGAGTACCCTACTATGTCATGATTGTTCTTCATGGTGTGCTTCCATATTTTACATGTTGGATTAATCGTGCAGTGTTATGCAGTTTTCAGGTACAAGCATCGACTCCACCTGCTTGTCAGGTCTGAGTGTGCCATGACCCAATGGAATTATCAATGTGAGATAGACTTGTCCTCTTTCCTTAGCCATCATTCTGAAAAGAATGAGTATCTATCATCACCCTCATGTCATGTCACTTGTTCGTTGTGTGCTTGCAGTCATTTGTTAATGTTGAGTTTATGATGCATTTATTATGTTAATTTAGATTATTTAATTTTTTGATTAATATGAATGTTGCTTTAGGGATTTAATGAAATAATTAAATTGGAAAAGATATTTTTAGTTTATCTAATGATTAAATTAAAATGTTAAAAATATCCTGTTTTCGAAAAGATCATTTAAATGTAAATTGATTTGATTATTTATTTTGACGTTTTAAAAAATGGAACTAATAGTTGTGATCTTAAGATTGTAAATATCTTGTTTGATCATATAGTGGTTACTAAGTTTAACTGATGCATGCGTTGCATGCTAAAACTAAGAGTTAAAGTTTGTGACTTTGGAAAAATGGGAAATAGTTATAATCTTCGAAAAGATCATTCTTGCACACATGGTTTTCAATATTCGAAAAGTAGGAAGCAAAAAGACTGTTTTCACAAAAGATATTTTCTAGAATTTTGGATTTGGGGTTGAATAGAGAAGCTACAAATTGTTGTTGAAGTAAAAGTTTATATTGTGAAAAGTTGAAGGTTTGAATGGCTGGGATTTCCTGTGATCATTCTACGTTTCGGGAAAGCACTCTCAGGTTATTTTCTTGTTAAATTTTCAAAGTATATTTTGATATGAACATGTTAAATGTTGCTGTGAAGATTTCGTCTTCAAACCCTATATACACCATAGAAAATTGAAATATGTTAGTATTTGGATAATTGCAACAATATCTTGATTTATTAGGAAATGAAAATAATATTATGAAATTGATGATGTTTACAAATATAATATAGAAAAAATGGTGGAATTGCTTCGAAATGATGTTACATCTGGAATATTTTGTTTGTTTGGGATTTCTTTCTTGATATTCAGACCTCTTGCTAATATTTCTTTTGTTTACGCACTGGGAAAACTCATTATATATTTACCAATCATCCTATTCACTATTTTGTTTGTTAAACTGTGATCTTTGTATCTGTCTATCACAGTTTTGTCTAAAATTTCTTGTGAAGGAGTCGGCTATATGGTTATTCTCTTTTCTGGTGTTTTGAAAGGGTTTATATTTTTGGTGTTTGTTACATGCACAGAACTTGTATTGTTGACTGTAATCTTTGAAGGAGTTTTCGGTCGCTGTTTTGTTAGACAGTAATCACAACTGCTTTTTTCGTATCTCTATTGACCCCTGAATATTATATTCCCTGGTGACCTCATTTTGTGTGTGATGGGTTCTATTTTTCCGCAACCATGGTTGTATGTGTACTGCATCTTTAGATGCGATGACTTGATAGAATACCTTAGACTTTCTTTGGTATTACTTACCCATTATCACTATCGACCCAGCCATGCCTCGTTCATTCTATATCCATGTTACTGATGTTTCATTTGGAAATTTATTTTTATTGGTTTTGATTACATGTATCATGCATGCTTAGTTGAATTTGTTGCCTTTTGTTCTTGAAAACATGTAATCTAAAGAGATCAAATCATAATCTAAACGGGCCTTGCTGTAGTTTTATTTCATACTATATTTGATAGTACTGGCGGTCAGTATGTTTGAAGTAGATTTCTTTGAATTCGAGGACCATCCCATGTCTATGGTTGCCTTTGTTGTGATACAATTTATTTCTCTCTGAATGCGTACGCGGTTCCTCTCTTAGTTTTTTCTTTTGGAACAAACTCATCCTATATTCATCTAGAAAAGATATCAATTGCATGAAAGGCTGCATCCAATAAAAGTTGAAACGATAGGCACCTCAGACCTTACCCTCCAAGCCAAAGAATCAAGTCTGCAATTTTTCTGTTAAAAGTTCAATATAAGATTTGTAGCCTTGTGATTATGCTGGACATACATGATCACAAATTTTCCATAGTTGATCATGCTTCATTTTTTTGTATACCTGATTTAATGCACATTAATTTCAGATCACCTGTTAATTTACAATTGCAACTATTGACCAGCCGTGTCACTGCATACAATGTATTAACACATTTTGTGTTCTTTTCATTGGTATCTGAATGTAAAGGAACGATCATTAAGATTCAAATTAGAGTGTAACATGTAGAAATAAAACTTAAAGATATACAAAACACAAAACTAGGAGCTATCAATTTTTACAAATTTGCTATCTTATAGTTATGCTTATACTTAAGTTACTTGTTAGGTTCATATTTAAATTCCTACAATCATTGATATCCTCCAAAGTTTCCTTGAGTACCTTCTAATTTGCATCTTTATTTCAAACCCGCCCTTCTTAGCTTGGCATCGACTACACAGTGCTACTTATGCTCTTCGTTATCCTCCTGCATTTAATATCTTTATCGATCATGGAAGGCATGCCGTGTATTCTTTATTAGGATAATCGTTTGCATGCAGCATGCATGCATTAGTTTATTATTTTGTTAAACTATTACTACTTTTGATGAGCAATATGAAGTGGTCATTAGTTCGTTGTTAGAACAAACTTAACCATATCTTAGGTTTGTAGTATTAAGAGTCAGTTTAGAGTTGTCTTTACGAGTTTATATTTAAATCTTTGACTTTTAGAATGAGTTGCCGATCAAAGTCATAATTCTATTATTGGGACTCTTTGTAATATTATTAAATTTTATTATTGATAACCTAAAATATAAGTGTAGCTAATATTGAAAATAAATAAATAGGTTTATTTAGTAATTTAGTTTATACTTGGTTAATTTGCAATTAATGATATGGGCACTTGGATGTTTATATATTTTATTTAAGATCTTTTTTTATAATTTGGTGACATATAAATTGTATCACTTTGGTGATGATAGATTTGGAACGATGAATTTCCTTTAACATTATATTAAATATGTATGATTTAAATTATTGGATCTTTAAATGCTCAAGTTTACCAATTGTAGAAGGGTGAGTTAAATAGTCTTTTGGTCAGTGAGTGTATGATGTATTTAAATGAGACACATTTGATTTTAAGGAGACTTCTTATTAAATTTTATTATTGATAAATTATATCTATATCTTTAATAATAAAGTGGATAGTGTTTTAAGCTAATGATTTTATTCTACTCTTGCTTGAACTAATCATTGGATGATGAGATCCTTGTATAGGATGCATATGTATTTTATTATTTTATTTTTGGAACATTAGTAGAATGAAAATATTATGACTTGATTTTAACATCTTATATAGTTTGATGGATGGTATGGGAAATGAATAACTACCTGATTTCAATATCATCTAGCCTTTTGAGCCGAGTTTTGTTTTGTAAAGACTTCCCGTGGCTTGGAATTTTCTTTTTATTGAGTTAAAACATGACATGTTATTTGGGAGATTCTTTGTCTTGAGTTTAATATGATTACGTGAGTCATGCACATTTTGTGTGCTTGTGATTTCATATGGTACATTTATATTCTATGACATGAGAATGTGATTGTTCATGGGTGACTTTCCATGCATACTTTGTGGTTAATTGAGTTGTATATGTCTTGATATATGTACTCAACTGTCTTGAGTCTATGTGGAATGAAGTATTCTCTTGTACACAAGTTGGCTTATCTATTTTGTCAGATTGGGAATTTTTTTGGTGAGGTTTGTCTTTTGTTAGGGGCTGAACCGAGATGGGGTTGCATGGGTAACCTAGTAGAAGTTGGTATTTATGTGAAAACCTTAACTAAGGTACTGAGAGTTTGACTGTTGTGATATCATGATTGTCGACCTTGTGTTGTATGTTGTCACTTTTGTGGTCAGTTTGACATGAGGATTTGTTCTATCTCTTAGCATGGGGATTGGGATTTCGAGCACCACACGGTTGGGAGGAACGTGCAACTACTCCATTGGGTACCCTTTAGGTATTTTATTCGTGACAAGTTTTTTTTTTCGGCTGGATCCAGATTGCACAGTGGTTGTGGAGCATAGTTCTTTGGGCGTTTTGTGGTGTGGACGCCTTCTTTTCTTTATCTTATTCCTTATTGTATTACACTCATGATGTACATGAGATGCCTTGTATCGATACTTGTATTATTCTGAGATTTTTCACAATCTCAATTATTCTATGTATCTCTTATTGTATATGTATATCTAGTCATGACTTCTCTTGAGTAAGTTAACTTTATGGCTATTGTATTGTCTTGTTGTTATTCATAGTAGTGTAGTTGTGGAACCCTAAAATGTTTTTGATAGTTGTTGTCACATGTTGTCTTTAAAAAAAAATAAAATTGTTTTGTTGTTTTATGTGATTGTCAAAACATTTTCCAGGTTCCACGACGAGGCGTTACAACATCCCAATGAACTCTACCAGGATTAGACATATATCAGGAAAGAAATCCCACTACTTGGGCAATGTCTACTCTAGTATAAACCATATCATACATCAAAATTCCAACTGAAATCTAGTAAGGCACTCTACTCATGTCTTCCATCTCTAATGGAGATGTTGGACAATCTGAAATAGATAACTTTGTTCCAACAGAAAGGGGTACACACAATGGTCTACAATCTTGCATGTTAAATATCTATAAATTTGAATTGACGTACTTAATTTTCCCAAGCCATAAATTTTTGTTCACTCTATCTCTTCTAATTTGCATCCCTAGAATGTGTCTAGTTGCACCAAGATCTTTCATTTCAAATCTAGCAACAAGTTGAGATTGCAATTTTGAAATCATACATTTCCCTTTGCCAATAAATAAAATATCATCAACATATAATGCAATAAACAAGAAATTATCACCATCAGTTTAATAATAAACACAATGATTTGATTTAGAATGCTCAAATCCCAAACTCAACACATATGTATCAAATTTTTGGTAACACATCCTAGGACTCTATTTTAAGCCATACGAAGATTTATTCAATTTGTAAACCAAATTAGTTTTACTTTTCACCATGCAGTGCTATGGTTGTGTCATATAAATATCCTCCTCCAAGTCACCATGAAGGAAAGCAATTTTCACATCCATTTTATCAACCTCTAAATCATAAGCAAAAAAAATAGAAAGAAAAAATATAATGGATGTCATTTTTGCAATAGGATAGAATATCTAACCATAATAAACACCGTCAACTTGAGAGTAACCTTTCACAACCAACCTTTATTTGTAGTTCTCAATACCTCCATTTGAACTAATATTTTTCTTGAACACCCATTTGCAACCAATAGGTTTTCATCCTTTAGGAAATGGTACAAGATCCCATGTATCATTCTTTTCCAAAGATTCCATTTCTTCATCCATATAAATCTTCCAGGATTTTGCATCATTCATACCTAATGCCTCTTCTATAGATTTGGGTTCATCCATGTTAGTATTCAAATAAAAATTACATCTCCAATCATCACGTGTATACCTTTTAGGTGGTTGTCTATGCCTTGTAGACCTATGAACAAGTTGAGTTGGAGGTTCTTCCTCCTCTTCTGAAGATCCAAAGCTAGATGAGCTCTCCTCAACTTCTTGTCTATCCTTGGGCCTCGATTCAAATTTCTCAAGTGTAGAAGGAAATTGAATCACATCTTCTTGTTTACTTTGTTTTGGCTGCAATGTAACAAAAGAAGGTTTAGTTTCACTAAAAATAACACTTCTACTATATATTACCTTTTGTGCAATAGGATCCCAAAGCTTATGTACTTTTACACCATAACTATATCTAATTAAGATACATTTCACAACCTTGTTCTCCAACTTTGTTTGTTTCTCCTTGGTCACATGTGAATATGCCTCACAACAAAAAACTCTAAGATGTCTTAATGAAGGCTTGCGACCCAACCATGCCTCTATAGGTGTCTTATCAACAAGATCTGATGTAGGAGACCTATTAATTAGGTAACAAGAAGTGCCAATAGATTCAACCCAAAGCCTTTGTTCTAGGCCAACACCACTCAACATACTTAGCCTTCTCCATCAGTTTCCTATTCATTCTTTCTGTTGTGGAGAATACGAAGTTGTCTTTTGTCTATGAATACCACAATCTTTACATAATCTATCAAAATCATTAGAGAAAAATCCACCGCCATTATCAGTCCTCAAATTTTTTTATTTTCTTTCTAGTTTGGAACTCAACCATTGCTTTAAATTCTTTAAATCAACTAAAAACTTCAGATTTACTCTTTAGAAAATATACCCATGTCCTTCTACTATAATCATTAATAAATGAAACATAATATGTGGATTTACTAGTCGAAGAAACATCTACAAGACCAAACACATTAGAATGAATAAGATCCAACATGCCACAAGATTTTTGAAAACTCGGGTAAAATTGAATGTGGTTTTGTTTTCCATAAATGCAATGCTCATAGAAATCAAATTCAAGATTATAATCAGACAATTCTTCAACAAGGTTTTGATTTTTCAAGGTCCTTAGACCCTTTTCTCCAATGTGGACAACTATATGGTGCCATAACATAGTTTTCTCTCTGCATGTAACTTTGATTTAGAAGAAAGAACACCTTTGGGTACCCAAAATCCATGACCATATTTTGAAGGTGAAACCCTCACTTCTTCCACATACTTTCTTTTTACATAAGTACTATCACACTCAACAGTGCAAGCATCAAGCTTATACAATGTGCCATATCTAACACCTCGAGCAATCAACATAGCACCTCTGACCATCTTACATCCTACATCAAAAAATACTACCTACACACCCACATCTATTAGTTTTCTTAAAGATAATAGATTTTGTGCTAATCCATGGATATGAAACACACCATCAATCCTTTTTTATTCTACCATAAAGAAACCTAATTTTAATTTTACCATGGCCAACAATGTCTAAATGAGAATCATCACCCAAGTACACCTTAACTCCATCAATTTCTTCATATTTAGAAAATCAATCTCTATTAAAGGTCATATGAAAAGATGCACCTGAGTCAATTAACCATACATCATTACCTGCACGAGTTGCAAAAGCTACAATGAATGTTTCAGCATATTCCTTCTTGGATTCATAATTAGAATCAAATTTCTTATTTTTCTCCTTTTCTTCTTCTTTGCATTCCTTACAAACATGTCCAAGCTTACTGTAACATAGGGTAATTGTTTTGAGTTAGCTTTATTAAAACAAACATAATCAAACCTAGCATACAATGAAGCACAAAGGAGGAAATAAATTAAAATAACAAGAAGCAATATCACTAAAGCTCCTCAAGGCCTCCATGATTAACCTCCATAGACCCTCTCTATTTTCTGCAATATGATGGACGCCCTCAGATTTTGTGTGAGAAAACTAAGTTCATGACATGACCTAGCAAATGTTGAAGGAATTTGGATGGAGTGCAAGTTAAAATCTAAGTTCTAAGTGCATTACCAAAAATTTGCAAAAGACAATGTTAGCCAAAGAAGAAGGAAGAGAAGAAGAAGTCATTCGAGAGATTAAGAGATATTAAGAGATGTCGAAATGAATACAAAATTGGAATTTTATAGAAAATACAATTTTATATGGATGGGTGAGATTAAATATTGATAAGTGCCCTAGAATCTATGGTCAAGATTAAAAATAAAAACCCCTTAATTAGGGTTAGGGAAACTATAGGATGAAATTCAAATTGAGTGGACAAGATTTAATTTAAGAAATTAAATCAAGGAATGAAATTAGTTGTGAAAGTGAGATGAGAATTAGCAAGTAGAAAAAGGATGAGATAGAAAATCAAGTCATTTTAGAAATAACTTACTTTGTGGAGAGAAATGCTATTTTGAAATTAATCTTTTAAATTAATTCCAAAATGGTGAATTCATGTGATAGTAAATGTAATACCCCTCTGTTTTGCTTTCTGGTTGAACAGTATTTTACCCTTTTATGTTGTACTTTTTGTTAGTACCTTGACTATGGTATTCTGCTTCTATTTGGTCGCTATCTATAAAACGATGTTAATGTTATCTGTTGATGTGATGGTATTTTAATATGAAGTTATCTTATGACATGTTTTGGATTAACATAAATGGATATTCGAATTAATGATGTTTATGCGTTGGATTATATTAATATGTTAGATTTGTCGGTTAGTTGCATTGTATTGGTGAAGGGGACAGTATCGCATCACTCGCTTGCGAACGCCCTGCGGTGCTATGATTTCCTCTTCACGGTGTGTATTTTATGTTGTTCATATTATATGTTGTTGTTTACTTGATTTACAGGTTGACAGGTACAGGACATCAACTCCACCTGGTTTCACAAGTTGGAGCGTGTTCAATGCCCAACGGTATTCGATTGGGAGATAGTAGCTAGGATTCTATGCCAAGTCATCACCCTAGGCTTAGTGTGTCATTTGGTGTTTTTGGGTTATGATTGTTTTAACTTTGTTCAATTTGGTCTTGATTTTATATAATTGCAAGTTAAATGGGGTGATTTAAATGGCTTAATGCATTTATGTTGAAAAAAGTCTAGAATTATGTTGAAATATAATTTATTTTATTATTAATTTAATTTAATTAATAAATAATTTAATCGTTGATTAAATATATTTATTAATTAATTAAATTTATGAGGTTGAAAGAAGTTAATTTATTTATGTTGAAG
>CM021107.1:249038584-249082232 GCA_007115665.2 Sequoiadendron giganteum
TGTAGGATTTTTAGGGTTTTACGCTTATGTTTGAATTTGGCTTCACAATTGTGGAGTTCATGAAAATTTGGAAAAATATTAAATCAGAAAGAGAAGGAAGAAATTGTGGAATTTGGTGGGTTTTTGGAAAAAGCTTGGAGAACCTGTGGATCTAAAGAGGGAATCAAGTCACCATCAGAATCTGCTATCATTTTAAAAAAAAAAAAAGAAAACCAGGTTCATGTCTTTTAAATGTTTGGTTTTTGAGATTTTTGAATTTTAAATTTTTATGGTTGAAGATCTTATGGAAAGAGTTTTAAATTTTGTTGTTTGAAAGAAAATGAAATGAAGTTGGAGTTCTGTTCTCCAAATTAACAAGAATATCCTCTTTAAAATTAATTTACTTAAAAAGAAATGATGCTTTGAATGTAAATGATTGTTCTTATAATTATATTATTCTAGTTTTCTCAATTTATTCTGTCTTGTAAACCAAAAATGCATACACACACACACACACACACACACACATTGAAAAGTATTTATATATATATATATATATATATACATACATATATCTATATGCATATATTCATGTTGGTTTAAAAATGTATTGTTCAAGGAATCCGAAATTAAAAAGACGCAAATTTCTTTTTTTTTTTTATAAAAAAAAAATCATGGAAGAAAAAAATGCAGTCATGTTTTTGGGGTTTTAATTTTTTTTCTGAAATTGGTTTTTGGGGAGGCCGCTGGGGGCTCAACCCCCACCGTGCCCCATGGGAGGCGGGTGGAGGGAGCCGTGCCCAGCGCTCCCCTCCCCACTCCGCACACCCCCCCTTCCTTTGGTCACCGCCCACATAGGGAGTGGACAACTATGTTTACACACAGTCGCCGCACCATTAATGGGGGTCGGCTGTGTGTAAACACAATCGACCAACCCTGTGTGGTGCGCGATCCCCCTGAGCAAAGCGTGGCCAAAAAATCGAGGTGGCCGCCCATTGAGACCGTCATGCAGACCAATGCTTGGGGTTGGCTCCTTTTTTTAAGTTTGTTTTATTTATTTATTTTAAGTTTTAATTAATTAATTTATATTTTATTTAATATTTTAGTATTGTATTTTTATAATAGTAAATATTAATATTTATTATTATAACATATAATATTATAATATTAGTTTAATATAAATTTATGAATATGTATTATTATATTATATAATATTAAAATATTAAAATATTATATATTAATATTTAATATTATATTTTATAATATGAGGGTATAAATGATTAAATAATTAAATAGGTGTATTTTGATATACACATTTATGAAAGGTTCATTTTGGCAAATGGATTGTATAATCTTAAAATATTTTTCACTTTAGCATATTGTAAAATGTTGATTTAAATTGATGATTGTATTTTAAATATACATGTGAGAATTAGAGTATGTAGTTTGTAATCAATTTATCAGTTGAAATTTTAAATGCAGTTTGGAAGGATAAACCTAGAATTGACAAGGAATGTGTCTAGTACTGTGATTATTTAATAAATTATTTCACAATAAACTTATTGTAATTTCTAAATGTTATATTCTGAAATGTAGAAAGATACATGATTACTTGTTACCATTGAAACAATTAGTGTAATTAAACATTTGATTTGAATATTATTGTTCGTCTGAAAGAGACGTATTTAATTTAGTTTTATTAACGCAATAAACTACTAAATGTTAGCATGAGGAAATGGATTTAGAATATCCAAAGAAAATTTAATTCTCGTTTTGATTTTTATCTATTCTTGTCATCATTTGAGAAATTTGGGTCATTGCATTGGACAAGGCTTCGAGTTGAGTTTTCTGTGTCGTGGGTTGTTGTTTTGTTGTGTCAACCAGTCTTGTATTCCTTGGGTAGTGCATGGGAAATTATCAGTGTTTACCTAGTTTCTACGAATGGGGATGTGTTGTGTCTCCTGAAAAAGGAGTGGATTATGGGATCTGTTTCTCCTTGTAAGGAGTGACCTTATTATATGATTGGTTGCCTCCAATGTTGGAGTGCGTTTCAGTTTGTGTCACCTCCTGAGAAAGGAGTGGTTGTAATACCTTGTTTGTTGCACTTTGTACCCTTGATGCTTGGATGTTATGTGTGTTTTCAAGTAGAAGAGTGGCTTTCGTAGGGGCTAGAGCCCGGAAGAGGTAAGATTGGGTAACCTTCGGAAGTGGTGTAATTAACTGATAATTAAATCAGTATACTTAGATGTTTGGGTAGTACTTCACACTAAAAAGATAATTATGCCTCACTCATAGACCCTAGTGCTCAGTTAGGCTTGGGATGGGTGGGAAGGCCGGTAACGGCAAGGTCATCTATCTTGTCTATACGAAAGGTATTTGATTCTGCATTAGTAAGTATGAGGGTCGGGGATCCGTTTGAGGCCACCATCCTGACGATCTGTAGTGGGTAACTCATGACGAGCTATGCGATGATACTTTGTCTAGGACAACAGTTGGGTTTTGATTTCGTATTAGTATGTATGAGGGCTAAGGATCGGTTGAGGCCACCATCTTGATGATCCACAGTGGGTAACTCATGATGAGCTGTGTCATGGAACTTTGTGTGACCATAGTTGGTACTTGTTTATTGTGGGTATGGTTTTCCGTAACATACCTGATGTGACTATAGTTGGTGTTTGATTATTATGTGTATGGTTCTCTTAACATACTTGTTCTACTTTATTTTTTGAAGCAATGTGACCATGTAGAGATGTGTGTGTGTTGTACTTGCATGGTATTTGAGTTGTACTTGTGTTGTCCTTATGTTGTACTTGAGTTGTATGTGTGTTGTACTTGTGAAGTACATGTGATTGGTTGTTTCAGTTGGTTCAATTTTGTGTCAACCTGTGTCTAGAGGTAGATGGTCTTGGCTAGGGTTCCTTGCTAATATCTCCTAGCACGGGGGGTGGGCCTTTGGGTTCCACTTGGTTGGGTGGAATGCACCTTAATCCATTGGGCTATCTTCATGTTCATGTGGATGAGACTTTTAGTTGGAGAGCTCGTTGGTTTCAGTATCAGTTCTTGCCTTATTTCATTGTAGTTGATCTCATATTATTTTACCACTTAGTGGTTATTGAGGTGGAAGTTGTAATTATAATTTTATCTACTGGATTTGCCTCATTCAAGGAATGAGTGTTGTAACCCTATTGTTTAATTATGAATTAATGAAATGGAAAGTTATCTTTATGCCTTGATGTAATCCATCTTATTGGAATGTATGTGTTTAATAAATTGAGTAAATGAATGTCATGTATGAAGTTCATTTTTTTGTTGAGGATCTATTTAACCTCTGTCTCGTAACCTTAGAGGTTGTTGGCACTAGATAGTGAACTTGCTTATTAATTGTTCTTAAACAAAAAAAAAAATTAGCCTGTTTAAGTAGTTGCTTGAAACTTCCTCTAGGGTTGCGTGGCGGGGGTGTTACACATGGTATCAGAGCCTAGGTTTAAAGACTGGGTACTCTTGGATTATGATGGAGCCATTAAGATTTTAGTTGTGTAGGTTTTTAAGTTGTGTGCCTTACCTAATTTCTTAATGTGTATGTGTAGGATTATGCCTCCCAAACGTGAAAGAGGTAGAGGGCGTGGTCGTGGCTATCTAGGTGATCTTGGTGGGAGTCAGCATGACTCTCCTCCTCATGTATCAGTTGTTCCTAATCAGGTCGAACCTTAGGCATCTCAGAATACACCAGGGGTCAGAGATCATCAACAGGATCCAGCGGGGATTGAGGCTATGTGTAGAGTGCTTGAGGATGCTTTGGCACTCCTTGGTCCAAGGCAGGTTGAGGCTTAGGTTAACCCTATGGTGAGGGAAGCTCCACCCTATTCTAAGTCACACATGAGGGACCTACTCAAGGCACATCCTCCATTATATGATGGATCTGGTACGGGTTTAGAGGCTGAGACTTGGTTGATAGAACTGGATAGGTGTTTTGCCATGTATCTATATGGTAGTAACACCAGAGCTCGTTATGCCATTATGCAGCTGAGAGGGTTTGCATCTACATGGTGGAGTCTAGAGGAGTAGAAGCTCCATATCGACATTCATACAACATCTTGGGAGATCTTCTTAGAGAGATTCAGAGCTTGGTTCTTATTTAAGCATTAGCATCAGCGTCGAGGTGACGAGTTCCATGCCTTGCGTTAGTTGGAATTATATGTTGAGTAGTATGAGCAACATTTTTACGAGGTCAAACAATATGTAGGGATTGGTGATGATGAGAGCATGTTAGTGTACCATTTTTTCAGGGGCTTAAATGCTTGTCTCAATGGTGGTGTGAGGGTTTTCGAACCCAATACCATGGATATGGCAGTAGAGAAAGCATGTCTTATTGAGGAGAATCTGAGTATGGCACTTGGAGGTCACATAGGAGTGCAGGTTGGTGGCAGTGCAGTAGCAGGATCTAGTGCTAGAGGAGGGTAGCCTTAGGGAGGTGTACCTTCTCAATCTCAACAGGGACCATCTCAGAGTGGTCAGCAGCAGGAGAGTGCACTTGGGAAGTGTAGGGACTCTTAGTCGTGTCAGGATGATGGTGGTTCTTCTCCTAGGAGGAACATGAACTAGTGGCGCAACAAGCGCAATCGACAGGAGCAGCCAGCTCAGAGTTCACAGTCTGTGGCTGATTGGGGTAGTGTGCAATAGTCTAATGCACCTGTAGGAGATAGAGGGTTTGGTCATAACATGGGGTGTTACTCTTGTGGCCAGTAGGGCCACCTTGCTAGGGATTATCAGTAGCGGAACACTTCTGGAGTTAGTCACTCTGTGCAGGATACTCACCCTCAGGGGTCGAGGTTTTGATTTATATGCTATTTGTTTGAGGGAGTTATATCCCTACTATTTGTAGGCTTCCAGGAGTAAGCCTAACCCTAGGGGGGGAGGATGTAATACCCCTCCATTTTGCTTTCTGGTTGAACAGTATTTTACCTTTTTATGTTGTGCTTTCTGTTAGTACCTTGATTATGGTACTCAGCTTCTATCTGGTCGCTATCTATAAATCGATGTTAATGTTATGTGTTGATGTGATGGTATTTTAATATGAAGTTATCTTATGGCATGTTTTGGATTAACATAAATGGAGATTCGAATTAATGATGTTTATGCGTTGGATTATATTAATATGTTAAATCTGTCAATTAGTTGCATTGTATTGGTGAAGGGGACGGTATTGCATCACTCGCTTGCGAGCGCTCCACGGTGCTGTGATTTCCTCTTCACGGTGTGTATTTTATGCTATTCATATTATATGTTGTTGTTTACTTGATTTACAGGTTGACAGGTACAGGACATCAACTCCACCTAGTTTCACAGGTTGGAGCACGTTCAATGCCCAACGATATTCGATTGGGAGATAGTAGCTAGGATTCTGTGCGAAGTCGTCACCCTAGGCTTAGTGTGTCGTCTAGTGTTGTCGAGTTATGATTGTTTTAACTTTGTTCAATTTGGTCTTGATTTTATTTAATTGCAAGTTAAATCGGGTGATTTAAATGGCTTAATGCATTTATGTTGCTAATTATTTTAATCTAGAATTATGTTCAAATATAATTTATTTTATTATTAATTTAATTTAATTAATAAATAATGTAATCGCTGATTAAATCTATTTATTAATTAATTAAATTTATGAGGTTGAAAGAAGTTAATTTATTTATGTTGAAGTTATTGTTATATTTGTTGAAATTGAAAATAAAGAAAATGCATAAAAAGTCAATTTGGAAATTTGAATTCAAAAATTTGAAGATTGAGATATTTTCTATTTTCTGTTTTTAGAAATTTATAAGGGTGGTTGTAAGATTTTTTAGGGTTTTACCCTTATGTTTGAATTTGGCTTCACAATTTTGGAGTTCATGAAAATTTGGAAAAAGATTAAATTAGAAAGAGAAGGAAGAAATTGTGGAATTTGGAGGGTTTTTTGAAACAGCTTGAAGAACCTATGGATCTGAAGAGGGAATCAAGTCACCATCAGGATCTGCTATCATTTTCAAAAAAACCAGGTTCATGTCTTTTAAATGTTTGGTTTTTGAGATTTTTGAATTTTAAATTTTGTTGTTTGAAAGCAAATGAAAAAAAGTTGGAGTTTTGTTCTCCAAATTAACAAGAAGATCCTCTTTAAAATTAATTTACTTCAAAAGAAATGATGCTTTGAATTTAAATGATTGTTCTTATAATTATATTATTATGGTTTTCTCAATTTATTCTGTCTTTTAAACCAAAAATGCATATATATATATACATTGAAAAGTATATATATATATGCATATATTCATGTTGGTTTAAAAATGTATTGTTGAAGGAATCCAAAATTAAGAAGGGGCAAATTTCTTTTTCTTTTTTTTTAAATCTAGTGGAAGAAAAAACGCTACCACGCTTTTGGGTTTTATTTTTTTTTGTGATTTTTTTTTTTGGGGAGGCCGCTGGGGGCTCAACCCCCAATGCGCCCCATGGGAGGCGGGTGGAGGGAGCCACACCGAGTGCGCCCCTCCCCACACCCCCCCTTCCTTTGGTCACCACCCACATAGGGAGTGGACGACTATGTTTACACACAGTCGCCGCCCCATTAATGGGGGTCGGCTGTGTGTAAACACAACCGACCGACCCTGTTTGGTGCGTGCCCCCGTTGAGCAAAGCACGACCCACAAACCAAGGTGAACGCCCATTGAGATTGGCGTGCGGACCAATGCGTGGGGTTGGCTCCTTTTTTTAAGTTTGCTTTATTTTTTATTTATTTATTTATATTTTATTTAATATTTTAGTATTGTATTTTTATAATAATAAATATTAATATTTATTATTATTATTATAACATATAATATTATAATATTAGTTTGATATAAATTTATGAATATGTATTATTATATTATATAATATTAAAATATTAATATATTAATATATTATATATTAATATTTATACCCTCATATTATAAAATATAATATTAAATATTAATATATAATATATTAATATTTTAATATATTAAAATATTAATATATTAATATATTAATATATTAAAATATTAATATATTAAAATATTAATATATTAATATTTAATATTATATTTTATAATATGAGGGTATAAATGATTAAATAATTAAATAGGTGTATTTTGATATACACATTTATGAAAGGTTCATTTTGGTAAATGGATTTTATAATCTTAAAATATTTTTCACTTTAGCATATTGTAAAATGTTGATTTAAATCGATTATTGTATTTTAAATATACATGTGAGAATTAGAGTATGTAGTTTGCAATCAATTTATCAGTTGAAATTTTAAATGCAGTTTGGAAGGATAAACATATAATTGACAAGGAATGTGTCTAGTATTGTGATTATTTAATAAATTATTTCGTAAAAAAGTTATTGTAATTTCTAAACATTATATTGTGAAATGTAGAAAGATACATGATTACTTGTTACCATTGAAACAATTAGTGCAATTAAACATTTGATTTGAATATTATCATTCATCTGAAAGAGACGTATTTAATTCAGTTTTATTAACGCAATAAAGTACTGAATGTTAGCATGAGGACATGGATTTAGAATAACCAAAGAAGATTTAATTCTCGTTTTGATTTTTATCTGTTCTTGTCAACATTTGAGAAATTTGGGTCATTGCAATGGACAAGGCTTCGAGTTGAGTTTTCTGTGTCGTGGGTTATCATTTTGTTGTGTCAACCAGTCTTGTATTCTTTGGGTAGTGCATGGGAAATTATCAGTGTTTACTTGATTTCTACAAGCGGGGACGTTTTGTGTCTCCTGAGAAAGGAGTGGATTATGGGATCTGTGTCTCCTTGTAAGGAGTGACCTTGATATATGATTGGTTGCCTCCAATGTTGGAGTGCCTTTCAGTTTGTGTCGCCTCCTGAGAAAGGAGTAGTTGTAATACCTTGTTTGTTGCACTTTGTACCCTTGATGCTTGGATGTTATGTGTGTTGTCAAGTAGAAGAGTGGCTTCCATAGGGGCCAGAGCCCGAAAGAGGTAAGATTGGGTAACCTTTGGAAGTGGTGTAATTAAGTGATAATTAAATCAATATATTTAGAAGTTTGGGTAGTACTTCACACTAAAAAGATAATTATTCCTCACTCATAGACCCTAGTGCTCAGTTAGGCTTGGGATGGGTGGGAAGGCCAGTAATGGCAAAGTCATCTATGTTGTCTATACGAAAGGTATTTGATTTTGCATTAGTAAGTATGAGGGCCAGGGATCGGTTTGAGGCCACCATCCTAACGATCCGTAGTGGGTAACTCATGATGAGCTGTGCAATGATACTTTGTCTAGGACAACAATTGGGTTTTGATTTCATATTAGTATGTATGAGGGCTGAGGATCCGTTGAGGCCACCATTTTGATGATCCACAGTGGGTAACTCACGATGATTTGTGTCATGGAACTTTGTGTGACAATAGTTGGTACTTGTTTATTGTGGGTATGGTTTTCCGTAACATACCTGATGTGACTATAGTTGGTGTTTGATTATTATGTGTATGGTTCTCTTAACATACTTGTTCTGCTTTATTTTTGGAAGCAATGTGACCATGTAGAGATGTGCATGTGTTGTACTTATGTTGTACTTGAGTTGTATGTGTGTTGTACTTGTGAAGTACATGTGATTGGTTGTTTCAGTTAGTTCAATTTTGTGTCAGCCTGTGTCTAGAGGTAGATGGTTTTGGCTAGGGTTCCTTGCTACTATCTCCTAGCACAGGGAGTGGGCCTTTGTGTTCCACTTGGTTGGGTGGCGTGCACCTTAATCCGTTGGGAAATCTTCATGTTCGTGTGGATGATACTTTCAGTTGGAGAGCTCGTTGGTTTCAGTATCAGTTCTTGCCTTATTTCATTGTAGTTGATCTCGTATTATTTTACCCCTCAGTGGAAGTTGTAATTGTAATTTTATCTACTGGATTTGCCTCATTTAGGAAATGAGTGTTGTAACCCTATTATTTAACTATGAATTAATAAAATGGAAAGTTATCTTTATGCTTTGATGTAATCCATCTTATTGGAATGTATGTGTTTAATAAATTGAGTAAATGAGTGTCATGCATTAAGTTCATGTTTTTTGTTGAGGTTCTATTTAACCTCTGTCTCGTAACCTTAGAGGTTGTTGGCATTAGATAGTGAACTTGCTTATTAATTGTTCTTAAACAAAAAAAAAATTAGCCTATTTAAGTAGTTGCTTGCAACTTCCTCTAGGGTTGCGTGGCGGGGGTGTTACTGTAAATAATAATAATTTAAAATTATTTAATTGGAAAGAGGGAAATTGCCAATTTAAATAAAATGCTTTTATTTAGATTTAGAAAGAAAATGAATAAGACAATTAAATAATTAAGATTATTCAATTGTGGAGGAAAATTAGAAAGTGGGTAATTTTAAATGTGATTTTATTTAAAATTAGAAAGAAAGTTGAAGAGGATAATAATTAAATAAATAATAAGAATTTATTTAATTATGAGTAGACATAAATAATTAATGACATATTAAATAAATAAATAAAGTTTATTTATTTAAATAATCATGAGGAAGTAATGAAGTAATAATAATTAAATAAATCTAGGAATTTATTTAATTATAGAGTGACATAAGAAATTAGCGACCTATTTAAATAATAAATGTAATTTATTTATTTAAATAGACAGGATGAATAAAAGACGTGAATTAATTAAATAATTACGAATTTTTTAATTAATAGTTGACATTGGACTATATGACATAATTGATTGTTTTAATTATGTTGAGACAAAGCATGATATAGAAAAATGTGGTTTGCGGGTCTAGGCCATTTTTATGTGTCTACATTTTCCCCTCTTTGTCATAATTCAGCTTGTCACATTGTGGCAAAGAAAACAAGTCAAAAATATGCCCTAGTGCAAAATAGGGTGAGGAAGAATGATGAGGAGGTAGCGGTATGGCCCCTCGAGAGGACAATTGAGTTCAGAGGACACAGGTGTGCTCTCGAAATGGATGAGAAGACTAGAAGATCAAAGAAAAAAATTATATAGGAAAGATAGATAAGGATGATAATGATGCAGACTAGAAGAAATGTTAGAGAGAAAAAGATCAATGTTAGGATAGAAGAAAATGCAAGTTAGTGCGGAAAAAGAAATGCATTTTAGAATCCTTCAACGTTTGCCAAAGTACTATTAAGTGTTGCTCGAATCATCACTGGGCGGTAAAAATGACACAAATGGACAACAAACACCAGGGTATGACATAGACCAAGGTGTGCAAGGTCATCTACTTGCAAAATAGACAATCCCAAACAATGAATGTCCTAACTCATATTAGAGGCTAATTTTCCCCTGTCTTTTTGTCAAGACAATCCACAAACAACAGTAAAAGAAAATAGAATAGGTCATGAGACGTCATCGCACCTGTAAATTCATCATGGGAAATCCTCGAGGTAGATAGTAACATGACAAAAAGACAGGTCAATAAAAAGATAAGACATAATACAACATAAAAATTAACAACCGTTGAGTTGTGTTTGCCAATGTTTGTTTTCCAAAGATTAATTGTTTGCTAGTTTGACAGTTCTTGACGGTTTGACGGTGCCTAAGGTCACGAAGGACACATCCTGAAAAGGAAAATGAAATTTTGATGAGGTCCAAATTCAAGAAAGCCACATCTTGAAGAGGACCAAAAAGTGACGAGATTGACATTTTGACTAATGTTTTGGTAAGTTGATTGATTTTGACTGTATGATTGATTGGACTATGTTGTCTAATTTGGACTTGATTTTGACGTTGATATTTTGAATGAGTGTCCCACATCAAGTGCAACTATGTTTGAATTATTTGAATGATGTGACCATGTTTTCACAAACCTAAAAGGATTGACCTAATGTCTCGGGGATTCAAAGATGAATCTTGCCTACGTAGCAAGTGCGTAGAGACAACATAGTTCAGATTGGGATAAAGATTGACTGATGTGATTGACGAGATTGACATGACAAACTTTGACTTTGTTTTGAGATTTTTGACACTTTTTGAATGTTTTTGTGTTTTCTCATGACATTTTTCACTTTTTAGGTCTTTTTTTTAGGACTTTATACTATTTTTAGGACATTTTTAAGGACTTTTTCCAATTTTTATGATTTTTAATGTCTTACAAAAATTATGACAAAATGCATGTGAATGATGCTAACTCACATGAATCCAAGGAAAACCATGATTTTGATGCTAGTCAAGCTGAATACCAATTGACAGGTGATGATGACAATGACAACGCTGTTTGATGTGGGAAGGACACATCCCGAAACAACATGAAGATGATAATGATATGACAAGAGGATAAAAGTCTACAGTAGGGCCAGGGACAAAGTCAAGGAGTGTTTTGGATAATGTGCTAGGTTTTCCATATTGTTGCATTTGGAATGATTTGGTGAGGACTGGATGGGATGACAAGGGATCTTTAGACCATTGACATGGGAAACCAAGATGGGTGATAGGTATAAAAGGACAATGGATGGCTTTGGTAAAAGATAGGAGACATGGATGGTTTATGTTGCATAAAGATAAAGTTTGGTCTCCAATGATTGTGTCATATAGGGGATAATGAGGCTATGAAGATAATGACATGATATTTTGTGACTAGTGTATGACCAAAGGATGGACATGTCAAAATTTTTCTAAAGCATGATTTGTGTCAAGATCAAAATAGGTGGGAAAAATGGATGGACATGATAGGGCTTAGATGGATGGATGGAAATGTCATAAGAAATGTGTCATGCAGAGGGTAAGGGAGATGAAATAACTTGCCCCCAAGTGTAATGGTCCACATAGATGATTTATTCTACACATGATGCCTGTTTTCCAAGTTTTCATCACGGTACTTATCCAAAGCGCCTGCTTGCTAGGTTTTCACCATTGGACGAACTTTTTCTCTTTACTATTTTTGATATATTTTTATTTTTTTGGTGTCACCATGATGCTTGTTTGCTAGGTTTTCATCAAGGGATGGTTTTTTTGTATTTTTGCATTTTGGAATTTTCTCCGGATAGCCTTGCTACTTTAGATGACCACTGACTTTGCTGAATCCTTTGATGGTACCGATGTAGAGACTGGTACCATGACATGACAATAGTGACCTTTCTGAATTAGTTGCCTTGTCAATATGATAACACTTGCATATAGTTGATTGATGTCATTATGATCCTTGTTGATACTAGAGTTGGTCTTATCAGAATAAGCACATCGTGATAGAGTGCCATGAGAGTCCTTATGATAGAGAGTTGTTTCCAAGATGTGATGGATTTGTGACATGGGATGTTTGGACTTTAAGGAGGATGTAGGATTGTGATAGATGATGGTGGACATGGACGAGTTGGTTGGATGTATTGATTTTTATTCTCCAAACTTTAGGTGTCGAGTTAGGATGTTGTTTTGTACCAACATTTTTATGTCTTTTTTGATGGCCATTTTGACAGAGGTGGACATGTATTATATGTGGAAGTCCTCTTGTGGGGTGGCTCCACATTCTGATTGAATTTTGGCATTTTTTTTTGTGTAATTAGTTATTTTCTTGACTTGACCCATTTTGTTTTGGGATCCATTTTAGCTTCATTTGTCCACTTGTATTGTTGATTGATTCCTTGACCTTTGACATTTGATTTTGGTTTTTTGATTTGTACGACTTTTGTTGGTTCGATATGGAAGGTTTATTCATGATGAAATGATTGTTTTGGGTGTGGAGGGAAGGGGTTTTGGCAACAATATTATGACAAGGACTACTTATGACACCCATTTTGATGTTTGTACCTGATAAAGTTTCCCCCAATATTGAGGAGGGACCACTAACATTATTATATTTTCCGACTGAGGAATATCCAAGACCTTGATGTCTATAATTTGTTTGAACTTGCATAGGTTCTATAATTCCTTGCTCATGTAGGCCTATTCCTTTTCCTTGATAGTGCATGTTCTGACAAATTATTTTTGCAATGGGGTACTTGTTATTGTTGAAGCAAGATGCTAACCCATCTTTATTGGAAATTAATGATTGAAATATTCTCATCGGTAAGAAAGCCTACTCTGAAAAAGATAGACGATCCTAATTGATAGGATGTTGTATTTTCACTAACATATTGGACATATTTTTGATTAATATCTTCAGTCCAACTTGGTGACATGTCAGACTCCTCTGATTTTGTTGGTGCTTCCAAGTCTATGTCAAAATAATCTTGATGGTCAGTGTCATAAACCCCATTGAAGCTTGTAAGTCCAACACCTGTTGTGAGAGCAGTTTGATTTGTGTTGCGACATCCTTGCTCAGATCGAGGGGTGGGATGAATGAGTTGTGAGGTGTTCAAGGCATTTGATGGGTGAGGAGAGTACTGGTGGGCATTTGTTACAAGCTTGGTTATGCATTCAAAGCTTGGTGGTATGCCTACATTTGCATCAACAATGCTTGTTGTTGATCTTGCTACTATTGTTCCAACAACACTTGTTGTTGGTCCATCTGTTGTTGTTCCCATGAGGCTTGTTGTTGGTCAATCTGTTGTTGACCTAATAAAGCTTGTTGTTGGTCTAGCTGCTATTGTGCCAACAAAGCTTGTTGTTGGTCGAGCTTCTGTTGTGCCAACAAATTTTTTTGTTTACCTTGTTGTTGTACCTGAAATTCTTGCAGGGCTTGTTGGTAGGCTTGTAGATGTATTGCTTGTAATTATGCTTGGTACTGTGCTTGGGATTGTGCTTGGGCTCGAGCTTGGGCTTGCACTTGGGCTTGTGCTTGTGCTTGGGCTTGAGCTTGGGCTTGTGCTTTTGCTTGTGCTTGCACTTACTGCTTTTGCTGGAGTACTCTCTGTTGGTTGGCCCTTTGGAGGGTTTGGATTAACATGGTGAATGAGTTTGTTGTATTGGCTTTTGGTGGGATTGGTGGTGGAATAGGAATCATGCCAACCGTTGTGGTAAGTGGAGGGATTGTGGTGGTGATCAGGATTTGGGTTGTGGGAGGGGTGGTTGAGATGATTGGTCCTTGAGATGGTATGCTTAGGGATACTTGAGGATCGATTACGGTGGTGGCTTGTATGGTTGCCACTTGTTGTTGTGATGATGTGGGAAAGAAGAGGGAATTGGGCATGATGTTTTGATTGCTAGGTTCCAAGAAACCATCGATGTTGATAGGAGGACAACCCAATCCAAGAGGTGATGTGGTGGCAAATGGAAATAGGGGAAGAGGCGGAATATTACTTTGGAAGAAAGGATTTGAAATGTCAATTGTTTCAAACAAGCTTCCTTATTCAAGTGGTAGAGAAACTTGTGTGTTTGATTGACAAGCTAGTGTTGCACGGAATGAAGATGATCCAACGTGGTTATGGAAGATGAGTGGGACGTATGGGTGGGATGGATTTTGTGGAATAGATGTAACTGGTGTGGTGGTGATGATTGCTTCTTTGTTAGCCACAAGGTGATGTTTTTGCAATTCTTGGAACATGGCACTCCCCTTGTTCACATTTGGTGAGGTTGGTGTAATGACTGATGTGGTGCAAGGTACTTCTTGATTGGTGTTTGACATTGGGAATACATTTGGAATAGGCACATTTGTACTAGTGCTTGTGTCAAGGTCAGGAGGGGGCATGACCCCTCCTCTTGCTATCGTATTTAGGTATTTGAACATAACACTAACAATTTTGTGGTTCTTTGGATTTTGAACCATTTCCATGATTGTAGATTGTGTCATCCCCATGTCTTCGTTCGTGATTTCCTCTTGATGAATCTCCTCTTGAGGATTTTGTGATGATAAGGGAGAGTTGCTTGGGGGATTGCTTGATCCCGCTAGGTTCACTTCGGTGTTTAAATGACTCATATCCATAGAATTTGATATTTCTCTAATATTCTCCATGTTCTTCTTGTGTTGAGATCTTTTTTGGACCATAAAAAATAGGGATTTGTTCGATCCTAACCCTTTAGGTCCAAAAGAGAAGAACTAGGGAAGTTAAAAGATCAAAGATGGTGGTAATGGTGATGGGTTAAATGGATGGGATGAGTGAGTGAAAACCCTTTTCAAGAACTTTTGAAGGTATATTCTAAACTTGTAAGGGCTTTTGATTGATTGTGATAATTTGACTAGATCCGTTAAGTCAAACAGGATTGTTGTGAAGTTGTATTCCCTAGGAAGTTGCGTTATCCTAGGGGAACTTGCACAAATGGATGAATTGGCTAAATGTGTTAAGCCAATGTAATTGTGAACTAATAGACTTTTAGGAAGTTGTGTTATCCCAAAGAAAATTTGTCCAATGGTTGAGACTATGTTGGCTAGGTGTGTTAAGCCAAGATATGGTGATGTTGATTTAGCCCTCTAAGTTTAGCATGATGATTGTTTCTAGAGTTTACAAAAGGTTTGATGAAGTGGGATTTGGTTGATGAAGTAATGAATGAGAATGACAACTTTGATCTTGAACCTTAACCTAGAAACAACTCTCTCTACAAAACCTCGGTATTGAAGAACATGATATACTTCCTATAGGAGAAAAGAAAACCTTTGAAAAAGTTTGGGATTTTGTTGACAATAAAATGCATACAATGTGGGATTATTCCTTGAGACTTTTTTGTAAAAGTTGTATACAAGTCTTTCCCTTACTTCAAGGAGCATCTCAAGGCATTGCTCATGGATTTTTAGACTCACTTTATTGCACTTTGGCTTTGGGATTTTGATCTTGTGGGAAATCATTGGAAACAACACATATGTAGTTCAATTTGTCTCTTTATCTTGGTTAAATGAGATTATTTTTATCCAAGACACTTTCTTGCTTAGGTTTCAAACTATATGTCTAGTGTCCCACTTTCTTTCTCATCCCACAAGGTCCTTTGTGTGGAAATCGAGGAAAATAGGGCAAGAGTTCCTTATGTTTAACCTTATTGAAAATAAATGGCGGTAGAATTTGTACACTTAGAAACCTCTAGGAATATAATTCCTAGGGAAAGAAAGAGTGTCCAACTTCGTCAAGAGGTATTTGTTTCCACAAGGTGTTTGAAATTTGAAGGTTTTGAATGTTTGTTTCCAACCAAGAAATGTGTTCTTTCCAAGAACTTTTACACTCCTAGGATGATGAGGCAATATCTTGTTGGGTTCCCACTTGGATAAATCCAGCTACACATATCTTGTGTGAATGGCTAAATGCTTGACAACACTAGCTCCCCTCCATGACACTCACTTATTCAGGTCAGCCAAGCATTAGTACCCATGAATCTCCCATGACATACTTTACATTTCCACAACAAGACCCCATGTATAATGTGAGGCAGCTTCAAAGGACATAACCTTTTGCACCAACAAGATAGACAAGATTATGGCCTTTTTCTAAACAAGGGGTTCTAATTCAGGCATTCCGTTCATGGGGGATTATCCAACATCGGCGAGAGTCCATTTCTGTCCATCTCATCGGAATAATCCTCGTGATTCTTGAACTTTCCTCAAAAAATCCACACTTATATACCATTTGGAATTCACTTGGCTTTAGCGTGTTCCCGGTTGGGTCGTTCCCTTGGGTGAGTACTTTTTCCCACAAGGCAAGCCCTCTAAGATAAACAATAGCAAACAAACATATTCATAGTTCGATCAACCTTTGTTTGAAAAAAAAAGGAGAACACTCACAATAAGTTTATTCACACACATGTTTTGTTCATTTATTAAGTGCCCAAATTGAAATGTGGACCCCTAAACCTACAATTGCACAAAGATGACAAACATTGTTAGTGTTAGATAAAAATGCAAGCAAATATGAGGGATTCTTCCTAAAATCCATTTGCTAAAAAACTCAAAATAGGAACAAGGGAAGAACAACTAAACTAAATGAAAACAAGTCCTAATTAAGTGAGCAAATTGATTATTCCATGGGGGAATTGGTGCCAATGGAGTGTTGCAATTGGACCTTTCCCAATTCCTGAGTTGCAATGTGGTTGATTGAACAATGGTCAAATCTCCAAAGAGATTTGAGCATAATCTTGATGCAAAATATGAAATATTGTGAATGCTTGGATGAAAATGGGAAAAATTAGTTCTCACTTGAAGAAAGTAACTTTGCATATGAATTGTGGATGAGAAATGAGGAGAGAAGTCTCCAATTTATAGACTTCAATTTGGAAGAAGTGAGAAAGATTGAGCAATGTGGGACAAAGGATAATCGAATGGCATTGTGCCACTTGTCCACATGTGATTGGATGAGGAATGAGCACATTTTGGCCAATGCATGATAAATGCATAAATTTGAATTTGAAATGTTGAGTTGACTTGTTGAAGGGGGAAGGGAAGTGGAGTAAATGTCACTTGGCTCAAGGTCAAGGACATGTAAGAGGCATTGAATGCCTTGTTGGAAGGACCAAGTCCACTTGGCCTTTTTGAATTCAAATAAGGGAATATTCCCTTTTGATGCTTTGTGAGGGAAAATAGAAGAATTAATAAATCAAAATAATTGATTTATTGTGCAACTTGCATTTTCTAGAGGATTTTAGTGAGAAGGATTAAGTTAATCATGGATTTGATTAATTTAATGAAGAGTTAGGTGATGTGACAATTTAGACTTAGATTTATGAATTGATTTAAGTCTAGAATTGAGAGGAAATGATTTATTAAATAAATGATTTGATTTATTTAATCAAGAAGGAAAATGTTAGATTAAATCAAATAAGGTTTTAATTTATTTAATTTAATAGGACTTTAGAGATTTTAATTAAATAAAATGATTTATTTAATTAAACAGGGATGTAAGGTTTATTAAATTAAATTGATTTAATTTAATCACTGATAGAGGAAGACTTAATCCAATAAATAGTGATTTATTGAATTAAAAGATAGAAAGTGATGAAATGCTGAGAATATGATTTAAGAGGAAATGTGTTTGGTAATTGGAATCGGGTGTGCTAAAACGAACTTGTACATTTTCCATGTCTACAACAATAAAATATTTCAGACCCCTGCAGACAAGATGGGTTCCAAAGCACAGCGAAACCTCCCAAATCTCCCTCGACATCACTGTAGACATAGGAAGCATTAGGCCAAAAAAAGTTAGCAATTTTATCAAAATTAACCATCAACATTTTGGTTTCTTGAAGAAGGAAAACATCAATATTATGTTCCACTATATAGTCATTCAAGGAACATTGTTTTTGTGAGCTATTAAGCCCATGAACATTCCATGACATAATCCTCATTTTTGATCTTATTTTGAGGACACTTTCAATGTCCTATGCTTTCCCAGGGAAATCTCATTTTTTGTTTCTCTCATTCTAGTGTATCTTTGAGAGGGTCTCCCTAGCTTAGAATCCCCTCCTACATCTACCTTCTTTTTCCTTCCTTTCTTCTTGGGCGTAGTCCATATCCCTTCATCCCTAGCTTTCTCGGGATTTAAACTCCCCAAACTTTCAGTAGAATCTTCAATCATATCAGAGCTCTCTTCCTCCCAAATTTCACCATCCTCTACCAAGGCCCCACAGGTCCCTGAAGTGACAACCATAAATAGAGGGTCAATAGTCGAAGCACCAGGACCAGGAAACCCATGTGAGACCCCCACTAACAAGGGATCAACAACCAAAGAGCCAAGGTCAAATGATAACATCAAAATTGAGTAACATCACATCAAAATAGAGTAACATCTTATGTATAGAACCCCCTTGTGATTTTCTCCTAGAATAAGGTATAGCAATTTTGAATTAGAAAAAATGGTATATGAAAAAATATTTAGCCTATTAGTTATGCTACAAAAATTAACTACAGGTTAGAACATATCCATATCAACATAAAATAGAAGGTGCAATTCACTTCAAACTCTGTTGTGGTAATTTCTTTGTAAGGAAGTTTGCATTCCATGAAAATTTTCTTTGTACATAACCAAACATTTAAATTTCTTAATCAAAGGTCCAAAAATGAGTATCTCATCATTGCATGGCTCCTAATTTTTCTCTAAGTATGACAATACTTGAGCTTCTGGTGTTTCTAGATGGAATCTATAGCGAAAAATTGTAGTCTCCATCTCAAGGAACCATCTTCGAAGCTCTTCCCTAAAATGAGGGTTGAAAAGATTAGAAGAAAATAAATACCATAATTCTAAAGTAACAATTTGTATCAAGCCAAATGTAAGAAAGTATAATTGAAAAGACAAATCCTTACAATTGGAACTCAAATTGGACAAAGCAGATTTATGATTTTTATCTTTAGAATGTAGGAGCTTTCTCTGTCAGAGCTTCATGACCTCAAATTGGATCTCCAATTGGAATAATAGATTTATGATTTATCTTTAGAATGTAGGATATTTCTTTGTCTAATACTCACGACCTCAAATTGGATCTAAAATTGGAGCATCAGATTTATAGTTTTATCTATCCATTGATGTTTGTATTCCTATACTCAGGTTTCACTTCTAAGAAAAAAACACTCAAAAGTGTTTCAGATCGGCTGAAAGTAATCTCCAACTTGGTTATGCCATTGATAGAAATCCAAATTTTCCTAAACCATCCATACCCGAATGTTGCATCACAGTCTATTCTTCTTGCACATAAAAATGCCACATATTAACCACTTCTAAATAAAACATTTAATCATCATAAAACCATAATTAATAAATCATTTCATTTTCAAAAAGAATCCGATGTCATTTACTATCATAACAAAAGTTGTAGAAATCACAAAAAATCCATGAAGCCTCCTAAATATAGCTTAAATAAAGTTTACAAGATGTGTTTCAATATAAGAAGCCTTCTACTATAGCTCTCAATGAATGTATTATAATAAAAAAAACAAAATTATTCACACTCAAAGTAATGCAATCAAATATTTATTCCAAAAGTATGTTAGCAGGAGTAAACTAAAAACAAAATGATTTTTTTTTTTGGTTTCTTTTATCAGTATGCCATGTGGAAATGAAATAATCACTAAGAAACCCTAACAATAAAAAATGAAGTAAAGGTTCAAGAAAGGAAATTCCAATGTACTATAGTGTAATGGTGACAAAGGAACTTATATGAGCATGACCTGTATACGAATCCCTACCATTGATTTTCCATCCATCCAAAGAGAAAATAAGCAATGAAAGGATTTGAGCAATATAAGTCCAAAGGGTTATGTTGTAATGGTAATGGAATCACCATAAGAGCACAACCGAGGAAAAAATTCTTGTGACTGTAATTATGTGATCCATAAATCTATTGGTCATGTGGCATAGTTATGCTATAACAAATATAGGATGCATTCATGTGTGACCCAAGTTTAATGTGGTTATGTTGTGATAGAAATTGAGGAACTCATATGAGCACAATTCATGTAAAAATTAATCATTTCCATCATAATCAAGTGTCAATAATCATTGGGTACATTTAGGTTGACTCAAGTTTAATAGGTTACAATGTAATGATAGCATGATCCAAGAGTGATTACCTCTTGTTGCAATAAAGAGTCCATAACTCTGGTTGATATGAAAAGTGGTTGTGTTATATCAATTATGTAGTGCATTCAAGCACAACCCATGTTTAATGGGCTATTCTAGAGAGTGATCAATATTTTATAAACCTTATGAATGTTACTTAAAAGTATTTAGCTTAAACTATACACCAAGTTTGTTACGTACTTGAATGCAATCTTGGGTTACCACAAATTATAATAATGGGATATGCTAATAACCATTATGGAAAGTATTAAAGCAAGACCCATGCTATATAGGATACATTTACCTAATCAATCTTACATACCTTAATGATCAAACACAAGCTTTCCACACACTCTAGCATACAATCCAAGATCATACCACACTTTGTCAAGACAACTAATTTTTTGACCAAATATTTAAGGTTATTTTTAATACCAACAAAAGCATTGATAAGAGCATGACTAGGGTACAAACCCTAGGTCTCCGTAGAAACGTAAACCATAACTCTAGCAGAATAGTGAGGTTGTAATGCCAGAAAGATTGAGACATTGTAGCTAATAAAAAAATCTTGCAATCTAAAGATTGTAGCCAATAACAAGCACACTATATAGCTCAGTGACATTTGTAAATGAAATCTATGGTAATAAAAATGAAAGTCACTTGAGGTGTGATAGTCAAAAAGAGGTTGAGTAGTGACAAGATAATAAAGCTCAAACGTTGCATAATAAATTTGAGATTATAACAATGAGTTTCCTTACCCCCTTTCTAACCTTAAGGGTTTCTCAAATTCTATTGATAGTGTTATACAAGGAAAATGCAATCACAAAATGACTATCCAAATGAAGTAATAGTGGTAATCACAAGTTCAATGTTTCTTCTTAGCCATTGTATAATGGAGGTAGTGGATTTCATGTTTGAGCAGTTTTTTGAGACTCATCAAAGATGGGAGAATAGTGAATCATACCTTGTGGACTGTGAAGAAGTGACAATAAGGTTGAAGGGTCTTAAGACCCACAATACCATGAAAGAATGAGTCCCTTGTAGTAAGTAAGTAGGAATTATATAGGAAATAGTTCAATTTTATAGAAGGATGATCATGAAAGGAATCTTCAAGTGATAGTGAGTGACCTATTTGAGATTGTAGTTGAGGGTCCAAAATCCCTATTCTTAAAGACAGTTAGCAAAGAAGTAAATGTGCAAGAAAATCAAACCCTACAAAACAAATAATTCACAATGTTATCTTGCATAATTCCTTGAGTTTGAAGACAAAAATCTCATTGTATCTTGATGAAAGTAGTGACCTTAATGGTCAGTCACTGACAACCATGATTTTAAAACATGTTATTGTACTTATGAAGGAAACATTTTAAGCAAGATAGTGAGCGGTGGTTTGGAACAATGGTAGGTATGAAGAACTTGCTTTATGTGCATAATATGCAGTCTAGTAGCTTAGGACAACATTCTTAGACCATATTGAAGGTGGATTATGGAACTAAAGGATTACCATGATAAATATTAAAGCAAACACTAAGATCTATTTAAAATACATCGTCATGAAGATATTAAAGATGTCACATGCAAAACCCTAGCAGCTGGAGTAATGAATACAGTGCCAAAGAGGACATTGAGCTGGGGCAGATTTAAAAGATCTCCACATTATCTAATCATAGGAAAATACATCATTTATTTATTTTTTTAAATTAAAATAAATCAATATAAACACTATATAGGATACATTCTAAACCATATATAGGATACTTTGATCCTTCAAAAGCATCTAAAGGAATTTGAGATTATGAAAATGTATGTCAATTAAATAGTTGGATTACAAATAGTAGCACGAACAATGTAACCCTTGTTGATCAGAGTAGGAATGAGATAATCAACAATCAATTCTGTAGACATCTAAATTTGACCACTTATGTTTAGTCAAATATATCCTTTTTGTCTAAATATCCTTCTACCCATATTTATTAAATAATATCGATATTATTTGATTAATATCCCTAAAAGTCTTCCAAATCCTTAAGGTATTTAGTTAAATGATTAAATACCTTACCCTTTATCCCTTTTTTCCAAAGAATTAAATAAATAACCCTTACTTAATTCCCTTTATGTCTCATCCGCACTTAATCATAATTCATCTCCTAATCTCATCATTAGGGATGTGCACATTCCTAATCCATGATTAGGAGGTGTTACATCCTCAAACTTTTGCAAGTTGGATCATAATAATCATTAATTATCCTAATCACCTATTTGCACAATCATAATCCTAATCACTTACATTTTCTAGTATGTCCTTAAGTCAACCTTCTTGGTACTTACCCTTTTTGGGTTGACCTCTTCCCTATGTGAATAAAAAATTCACACTTATTCCCCCCATGCATTTTTCTTCCCTATCACATCTCATATGTCACATCGTACCTATAGGACAAAGACGCTTTTTAGGGGAATTTTGTTTTACCCTTTGGTCTCTTCCAAAAAATGAATTAAAAATTCACATTTATTCCTCCAAGGCCATCTCCAATCTCCATGGTGACAAGGGTGGACTTTCTAAAATTCCTCATGAGTACCTTGCGACCACATGGTCTTTTCCACCTCACTTGTACCATTTTTCATCTCATCATCCCCTTTGGCACCACAAACCTCCATCTTGGCCATGGTGGCTCAATCTTGACTATTGAATTCTCTAGAGAATTCAACTTCTTCTATAAATAGCCCCCTCTTCTCATTAATCGAGTTAGTGATTACATGCATACCAAACTTATGCTTCCAAGCTACTTGAGCTATCTTAGTAATTTATTGTCATTTCTTAGTATTTGCATTTTCATATAGAATTCATTATTGCATTCACCTACCTCCATTCATCCATCTACCACCATCATTGCAAGCTATCATCCAAAGAGCACACATCAACAATCTTATCAAAGCCAACCAAGGATCAACATGGATAAGAGGTATAATCTTTTTGTGTTTTTTGTTTATGTTCCTTTTATTTGTGTTTAATGTAGCCCAATCTTGAGGTGGTTTAGTGTAGTTTTTATCTTGCATTCTTTAGTTAGTTTTGCATATTAGGAGATAACAAATTTTATTGCACACATTTCTGGCACACCTAGTGGGACCCACGTCATGGTTCCTTAGTCTTAACACTTTTTTTTGTTCAAAGTTTTACAGATTCTGACATAGAGGGGAAATCTTGCCCATTGTTTGGGTTCCCCTGACCTCAGTTTGGGTGGCCTTGCCTAGAAGGGGTGGCCCTGTCCAAACAAAAAAGTGTTTTTGTTGTTATTTTCATTGTTTTATTATTGTTTGTCTACACGTTCATAGAAGATCAACCTTGCCAAAACAACAGACTGTTTCTACTGCTATTTTCATTATTTATGATCACTGTTTGTCTGCAGGTTCATAGAAGACCGACCTTGCCTAGGAGGGGTGGCCTTGCCCAAACAACACACTATTTCTGCTATCATTTTCATTGTTTCTGATCACTTGTTTTTTGCAGGTTTACAAAAGACCGACCTTGCCTAGGAGGGGCAGCCTTGCCATAACAACAAATTGTTTTTGTTGTTATTTTCATTATTTCTACACTATTTCTCTGCAGGTTCATAGAAGACTGGCCTTTCCTAGGAGGGGTGGCCTTGCCCAAACAATAGACTATTTTTGTTATTATTTTTATTGTTTCTGATCAATTTTTGTCTACAGATTCACATAAGACTAGCCTTGCCCAGGAGGGGCAGCCTTGCCAAAAAAATAGACTATTTTTGCTATTATTTTTATTGTTTTTGATCACTGTTTGTCTGCAAGTTCATAAAAGACTGACCTTGCCTAGGAGGGGCAGCCTTGCCCAGATAGAACATTATTTTTGTTGTTATTTTCATTGTTTGTCTGTAGGTTCACAAAAGACTGACCTTTCCCAAGAGGGGCGGCCTTGCCCAAACAACACACTATTTATGCTATTATTTTCATTATTTTTGATCACTGTTTATCTACAGGTTCATAAAAGACCGACCCTTCCAAGGAGGGGCAACCTTGCCCAAAACATAGAGGCAGCCATGCCTAACAGAAAAAAAATTCTTCTCAAAGACAGAAAACAAAACTACTGAAAAGTGTGTTGCAGGTGGAGAAATTGTATTTAATTGGTTTTGTACTTTCATTTGTTTAAACTAGCATAGTTTAATTAAAGGGTCAATTTGCATCTACTTATTGTGCTTGTGAGTGGGTTATTGACGTATCCCCTCCCCTTGTGACTCTTTGGTGATCTTGGGTGATAAGAAATCATAACTCACTCTTGTCTAGTCTACCTAGAAGATTCTAGTGTGTCAAAGCTCTCCCCTTGCTCTTCGTGTGAGCTTGGGGACCAACCGAGGCGTCTAGTGTCTTCTTCCTTTAGTGGGACCTACTTGGGGATTTCATCACCCCAAGGGATGATTTCAGCCACACGTTATGGATGGGGTATATAAAAGGGGGGAGGCAAAAGTTATACCTGAATCCAATCACATCGTAATTGGTGAAGTATCGAAGCTAGGGTGATACCTCGATAGACATGAAGAGTTGGTCTAAGCTCCCAGTCTCTTGCTGGCTACTCCCGACTCACGCTTGTGATGGATTGGTGTTCATGGTTTAAGCCCCACATACCGTGTGTATATCAAGGATGCCCTTAGCAACTTTGTTTAGCCTAGATAGAGAACCGTGTTGACCATACCCTTAACACTAGAACTAGGCTTGTGCTGTTTGAAGTGTTTTATTATGTAAAACCAATATTTGTTAGTCTATTTTGGCCTTTAGCTTACTCTTTTCCATCCTTTTCCATCACTATTTTTGACTACATTAGGTTTAGATCAGTCCATAGAGGTGACCTTGCCCTCAAGGGGCGGCCTTGCCCCTTGTCTTAACTACTATTTACCTTGCTTTAGTCAAACTTTTCCCTATTTGGGCAGTCCTGACTTATGTTTGGGTGGCCTTACCCTAAAGGGGCGACCTTGACCTTCCAAACAACCTTTTTTTGACCTTCGTTCACTTGTCATTACCCTATTTTGGGAACCTATTTCTCGATTCTGAGTGTTGTTCCCTATTTTGGGGTACTTGTTTACCTATTTTGACCATTCGTCCATCCGCTTCAAATATCCATTTGCCTATTTTGAACACCATTCCCCTTTTCACCCAGTTGTTCACCTATTCAGGAAAGTTGTTCACTAATTTCGGGAACTCATTTTCCCGTTTTGAGTGTTGTTTGACAGCCTCCTACATCCGTTCACCCATTTTGAGTGGTCTTTTTCTCATTTTGTAAATATAATTACATGTTCTGGAAGTTTGTTTATCGATATCGTTTAACCATTTTTCACTCTAAGTTGAAACCTTGACCTGTTTGGGTGGCCTTGCCTAGAAGGGGTGACCTTGCCTACTGTTTGGATGGCCTTGATCTAAGTTTGGGTGGCCCTGACCAAAAGGGGTGGCCACACCTAGCACAAAGGGGCGACCTTGCCCTAAAGGGGCAACCTTGCCCCTCAAACAACCTTTTTTGACCTGTGTTTGCTAGTTGTTCACCCATTTTGGGAAGCCGTTCACCCATTACGGTAACCATTTTTCCTATTTCAAGTGTTGTTCCCTTTTCCAGGGTACCCTTTTACCTATCCCAACCATCCGTCCATCCATTCTAAATATATGTTTGCCTGTACGGAGTGGTCATTTCTTTGTTTTCAGCATCCATCAACATTTTTTGAAAGTCATCATTTCATCGACCAAACCACATAAGTGTTTCTTATAACATCATTAGAGTCCATATCTATCATCAAATCATTCATCCCAATCATCTAGACTTCATTTTGAGGGTTTTCATTTTTATGCGGAAACTTCTAGAGGCCATAACTTTTGACTCGGGTGCTCAATTGGGCTGAAATTTTATGGGTGGTTGCGTTATGAGGTGGCATGTAGATTCCCAATTGATAACTAGCGTTGAGTTTATTGGACCCTGTTCCAACACATTTTCGAAGCCTCAAACTTTCATCTTGACCCTTAAAATCGCAATTTAGCATTTTTTTTGAATTTTTAAAAAATTGTTTTCGTTAATAACTCGGAATGCATGTCTCAAATTTTGGATGTTAGTTGAAAATTCATCTTACCTTATTTTTGGGTATTTTTTGGGAAAAAATTGGACTCTCGAATGTATGCCTATGAAGTTTCCTAAAATGGCAAAATTTGACAGTTTTTGAAAATTGCCAAATCTGGCAAAAATATGATTGTCAACACCATACATCCTCTAGTCAAAACCACTAATTTTTTTTTAGAATCAATTATATCATATCATCTGATTTTTTCTCCCCAATCTGAGCTTTCATCCAATCCCCATTTGAGCTTCCAATCCATCATATTTATCTTCCACCATCTATTCTTTCCTTCTAATGAATCCTTATCCCCCTCTCGCACAACCAATAATAGTAGTCAAAGGGAATCCTAAATATGTTGATGATGATAAAAAAAATTCATGTTGATCACAAATATTTTAATATAGATCTCCTTGATGCTATCATTGCTAGCAATCTTTCTCCAATCGCCTCCCACAATCCAATTACTCCTTCGAACTATCCCACCATGCCTTCATCTGCATCTAATAACAGCCCTTATGCTACCCTTGACAAGGGATATCCAACATCCTCACCATCGACATATCCATCATGTCTTCCCTCTCAACCTTTATCCTACCCAGCATCCTTATCATCATCAACAATCCCAATACCTCTACCTTAATCCCACAGCCCAATCTTCCCATCCTAATCCAACATCTACACCTTTCTATTACAATCCCCCATCCCAATATTCCTCTTATCCTAATCCACCATCTCAACCTTCTTAACCTAATCCATCACCCATATCCTTTTATTCCAACCCACCATACATGTCTTCCTATGGTAGTCCACCACCTCAATCTTCCTATTCTAATCCAACATCCACACCTTCCTATCACAATCCCGCATCCCAATATCCTTACATTAATTCCACATCTTTCCATCCTAATCCTCCATCCATGTCCTCTTATGAGAATATTCCACCCACTTATCCCCATCCTAATCCATCATCCACATCTTCCTACTATTATCCATCATCCCAATCTTCTCATCCTAATCTATCATCCAAATCTTCCTACTATTACTCACGATCCCAATCTTCCCAACCTAATACAACATCCGCAACCTCCTACATCACTCCCCCTTTCACTGCATTATATCTCAATCCTCCATCTAATCATAACCAACCTAGTCCTCCATGTAGTCCCATTCATTCCTCTAATCCTAATCCTAATCCTAATCCTAATCCACCCATCCACTCATCTAATCCTCTAATTCCTAACCCTAATCCTCCATCTCCTCTTAGTCCTCCATCCAGTCCCATCCACTCATCTAATTATAATCCTCCATCTCCTCCTAGTTCTACATCTAATCCTCATCCACCCATCCACTCATCTAATCCTAATCCTCCAATCCCAAATCCTAGTCCTCCGCCTACTATTCCCCCACCCATTCCTATCCCCTCATCTAATCCTCATCCACCAATCCCTACTCCTAGCCCCATCCATTCCCATCACCCCACCTAAACCTATAATGCCCAAAGATCTCGTTCCAAATTTTGTCCAAGGACTCATGACATAAGAGACATCCCCAAGTCCACATCTAGATGTTGAGGAACCACGCTCTCCCTCTCTATCATGTTTGGTTCCTAGTGATGAGGCCCTTCTCCATCCTACACCTATCACTCCCATTATCATTTCTAACACCGTCCAAATTATTGAGTTTGTCACACCCATTAAGCCCACTGAATCCCCATCTCCTACTCCTAACATCATGCAACCCATTGAAGACACCCAAATTTAATCTTCTCCCCTAGTCCTTGTATCACCAAAATCCAATCCCATGACCTTCATGAATCATCCATCCTTCTGTCTCCCCTAAGTGACGAGTCCCTCCAACACTCCTCCCTTGTCATGCCTCCTACACAAGATGAGCCATGCCAACACTACAGGATTTGACCCCAATTTCCAACATCCTTTCATCAAAATCTTGACGATACATTGTCGATCGGCCAACGAATCACATAAGTCAGCACCGTCGCTCAAATTTCGTCTACATCCTGACGGGCTACAAAACATCTACCTCACAGCGCACGCTCGTCAGAACCTTGACACCAACTTTGTCGATTGCGCAAAGAACAGTGCCCGGATGACGGCAGGCATACCTTTGCCAAACCGTCGGATTAACAATGTAAGTTCGTCGCCATTACAACACAAATTCGATGTATTGGCAATATCGTTGAGAGATCAATATTGTTATAGCGATCAAAATTGCATGAGAAGATATTTTGGGAGGACTAGATTTTTGTCTTAGTGATAACTTTTCATCGGCGAGATACACATCTTGTCTCATCGACAAAGCACGAGGGAAGCATATCGGCAAGACATATATTATTAGAGTAAGTTCTGAAGGTCTACCCAAGCAGCTATATGATGCCGATAAGATTACATTAGCAGGAGTCTTGGAGACATAATTTAGATTGAAATAGTGACAGAAGTTCATCAAACAAGCGACGAAATAGGCAAGTCATTACGAGAAAACTTTGTCGGATACATTGTAAATTCATCGGAGGCTTTTTGAGGTTCGTCGTAAAATCGACGAGAGATTGCACTTTTTTTTTAAAAACCTATTCATTGAAATGTAGGCATATCGGTGAAAGATGAAGACTATTACAACGATCAAAATTGCCTGAGAAGATATATTGGGAGGACTAGTTTTTTGTCTCAGCAATAACTTTTCATCGGCAAGATACACATATTGTCTCACCGAGGGAAGCATATCGACAAGACATATATCATCAGAGTAAGTTCTAAATGTCTACCCTAGCAGCTATATGACACTGATAAGATTACATCGGCAAGAGTCTTGGCGACATAATTTAGATTGAAATAGTGACAGAAGTTCGTCGAACGAGCAACGAAATAGGCAAGTCATTATGGAAAAACTTTGTCAGATACATGGCAAATTCATCGGACACTTTTTGAGGTTCGTCGTAATATCGACGACAGATTGCACTTTTTTTTAAAAAAACTATTCGTTGAAATGTAGGCATATCGGTGAAAGATGAAGACTATTATAGCAATCAAAATTGCCTGAGAAGATATATCAGGAGGACTAGTTTTTTGTCTCAGTGATAACTTTTCATTAGTGAGATACACATATTGTCTCATCGAGGGAAGCATATTGGCAAGACATATATCATCGGAGTAAGTTATGAAGGTCTACCTAAGTAGCTATATTACACCGATAAGATTACATTGGTAGGAGTCTTGGCGACATAATTTAGATTGAAAAAGTGATAGAAGTTCATCGAACGAGCGACAAAATAGGCAAGTCATTACGGTGAAACTTCGTCGGATACATTGCAAATTCGTCGAACATTTTTTTGCGGTTCGTCATAAATTTGATGAGAAAGTGCACTTTTTAAAAAAAAACCTATTCATTGAAAGATCAAAACTATTACAGCGATCAAAATTTTCCTGAGAAGATATATTGAGAGGATTTGATTTTTTGTCTTAGCGATGATGTTGCATCGGCAAGATACACATCTTGTCTCATCGACGAAGCATGAGGGAAGCATATCGACAAGACATATATCATCGGAGTAAGTTGTGAATGTCTACTCGACCAGCTATGTGACACCAATAAGATTACATTTGCAGGAGTCTTGGCGACATAGTTGAGATTGAAAGAATAATCATCGGGGAGACTCACCACATCAGGGAAACTATAGAATATCTTAGCGATACATGATCTCTTGTCGATGATGATACAGATGGATCAAAATACTTATCGGGGTGACTCTGGGTGATATATAAAAGTAGTCAAGTCGATCAGGCCTTAACAATGCAGGATTGATGATATGAGGCATGTTTGCAGTAGCAATAATGATAACTATTTTCTTGGTTTTCATACAATCCATCTCCATCAACAGAGCATTGAAACCAAATCCACACACAACACAATGTTCATAGTGAAAAGTTAGCAATTTCTTTCATCTTTGTAGATTGGTTTGATGCTTCAAACGATGCATTTCTTATATTGAAAAGTGCATTACTTACTTTTTTGAGATTCTCTTTGTTTTGAGAGTAGTTTAATAATCTCTACTTAATAGGGCCAACCACGTGAAGGTGGAAGCTCATTTGGCCCTTCCCCCCCCCCTCACATCACTCTCAATTCCCCATACCCGATCATATAACATTAATCATTCATTCATCCATTAATAACATATAACATTCATTCATTCATTCATCCTGCATTAATAACATCATAACATTCATTCATTAACATATTCACATTCATCCATTAATAACATATAACATTCATTCATTAACATATAACATTTTTTCATTAACATATTTCATTTTTTCAGTTTTTACATATTATCAAAAATATGGCTATCATAATATGATTACAATCACTTTTTTTTTTGTTACTTTTTTGCAGCTAAAAAAACCTGAAGCTGAGTATCGTTTTCAAATCATCTGTCCCCCCTTGAGTTGTTCCGAGCTCTACTCATGATCTTAATGTATTCCTAGTCATGTACTCACAACCGCGTGGACGCGACTGCAAGGGGGGGTCTGCTGCAATAGCATAGAAATGTTAAATTGATATGTTTTATTATTATTGTTACATGTATTTCATTAATTAAAAGAACATCAGAGTGGTACTCTTTACCTGATTGGGCCACATCATGTTCCTGATATTGTCTTATAGCCTCATGCTCAACATGTTGAACACCCTCTAAATCCTATTCTGGAGTTGAAACATGAAAGATTACATTAATTAATACACCAATTACAATTAAAAATGTTTAAAAGAACATTAGAGTGGTCCTACTTACCTGATGAAGCCACATCATGTTCCTGATCTTGTCTAGCCTGATCATGCTCAACATGTTGATCACGCTCTACATGCTCTAAAGTTGAAACACGAAAGGTTACATTCTTTAATACACCAAATGCAATTAAAGATGTTTAATTGTATTAATCCATATTGTGTTTTGTATAGCACATGAATACATCTAGTATTGAGATGCACACCATGGCCTTCATCGGCAGGTTGCGCTCCACCCTCACCAGGCTACATTCCAATTTCATGTGCAGGATTATCATTGCTTATCTATGTAAAACAAATAGGCACATTATTATGGTGGAAATTAATATTGAACAGATTGCACAAGTATTCAATTTGAAATAAACTTTATTGAGTTTATTTACCTGCGTGTTGGATGCAGTGGAAGATTGTGTTTGCCCAGTCGAGAATCTTAGCTGTTCAATCAGGGCTCCATAGCCTTGGTCGAAGGCAATCTTTAGGTCCTCTTATGTGGGCACTCTGTTGAAATCAAAGCCCTGCATTTTTGCATGCGATCATGAATTTTGCTTCTATGATGTGATAAAACCAAAATTGTTTGCAATTTATTATTTGGATACAATATTTCATTTATTGATACTTACAAATCGTGCGGCTACTTTCATATAACCACTAGAGCCAAGTTTGTGCTGTCCGTGTTTTTCTAGTCTTGCCTTTGTTGCCTTTGATGTGTCGGGCAGCCTATGAAAAATTTGAAATACGTTAGATTATGTAAAAAGAAAGATTAATCAGTATATAATTAAATTGTTGATAGTATTACATACCTTCCTTGGCCCGGTAGTATCTTTCCTTTCTTCTTTTTAGCCTTCTCCTTTCCATCCGACACCAAGTCCTTCCACTCCCTTTTCGGAATCATGGGGGTACGCTCGTACTTTCTGTTCTTCTCTAAATGTGACCTATATTGGTCCCTCACATACTTTAGATAGGTACCATCTTTCTTAAGGACCTTGGTTCAGTTCAATGTTTTATCACCGAACAACACAACTAAACGGTTAATGAGCTCATCTTTTAAATCTTGATTTTGGGCATTCCACCATGTACGTATGGTGGGCCTGAAGAGCTCCAATGAAATATCACTTAGATATTTATTAAAAACATCATTTCCTACAATTATAATGTAGGAAAATATTTCCATTTTGTAAATCAATATAATAGGGCGCTATCGCCACTGTTAGCACTTACTTAAAAAAATATATATATATTTAAAACATTTTAAAGTACCTGGGACCTTCTCTATCTTTATGGGAAGGAAATCCTCGGTCACCACAAATGTGACCGGCAATGTTCCCGTACTAGTAATACGGGAAGATCCAGGAAATGCTGCTAAAACATCACCAGTAGTAGTGGCCTCTGCATCCACAGGTACTGACACATGTAGTGGCATGTGTTCGCTGCCAGAGGGTGGACTACCGAATGCCTGCATGGTATGTGTTGCCAACATTTCAGACGACAATATAGGCATAGATGATGGGGTCGGATGATGTGTTGTATGCGCAGGAAGATCAAGATTGACACTTGTACCGTCCCCTACTTCCCGGGAAACACTTGCAGTACCTTGATCACAGCCAGCAACATGATCATGAGGATGCAAATAATCCTATAAAAACAACACATATTTTAGTTCATGACATAAAAGAGTACAAAATATAAAACCATGAATGAACTTATGTTATAATTAAAGATCTCATGACAACTTACTTCCAAGTTTTGTGCTCTCTTAGACAATATTTTAACCCTTTCTCTTATCTCATCTATTTGAGGCACTACGAATACCAACTGAAGGATTTCTTGATTGCATTTTTTTTGGGCCTTCCTCATCATATCCACAGGGTTTGTGGAAAATGCGATGTCATCATCGCATAATAGTGACTACACCTCCATATGGATGCTCTCCTGTACTGCTGGTGCCTTTCCTCGATCAGCCAACTGCAACAAGAATATTAAAAACATTATCAAAATTAACCCAATAAACTCATGAAAAAAACATAATAATAAAACATTTTGCTCGTATCTAATTTGTACAATTACAATGAGGTAAACCTGTCGGATAGAAGCTCTCTGGGCTAGAGCCTTCCTCGTATGATCAATGTCCCGCTGTGACAAAAATTAAATATAAAAAACATTACCAAAATGAAACCAATAGACTTATGAAAAAAACATAATAATAAAATGGTATATTGGAGTCATTAATTGGAGGTTGGCTAAAATGGTATATATATAGTACATACCACCCCCATAGTAATTGTGTTTGTATCTAAGCGATTTAAATTGTAGTCGATTAGCAACTCTTCCCCTGCAATTATTGATTTTATCGCACATACGAATACACGGTTTCCCTCTCGCACCTCGAATATACAATTGGGTTGCTTATTTGTTGACCTAGGTCATGTACTATTTATAAACCCTGCAATATTCCCTAATGTTTTTGGCCTCCCGTCAATGTACCTAGCCACTCCTTTATTTTGATCCTTATCTTTTAGTTGTATATAATTTGTTGATAGTGCATACCTATGCATACTTCGTGTATATCAAACTAGTTGCATCCAATCTTTGTAACTGTAACAGGGTCCAACATACTCCATCAACTCAGTAACTTTGTTGTAATAGACTTTTATGTCATCCATACAAAATAGGCCCAAACCATGTAATGACAATGGTGCTATGCGATATATCCTCTTGTTGACATAAAGATCAGTGTTTATTGGAGGAAGTTCCTTGGGTACCCATTGTTTCCGTAGATGTTTGTACCTCAAGGGCACCTCGATGTCGCCTATGCTCTCATCATCATAAGAACATGACCCCCCTTCAGTAAGAAAAAATTCCATTTGTTTACAGAATTTTCTTCTAATCTTTTGACCTCTAGTTGATCTCCCTCTTTTAGACCTACTACATGTCTCACTTTCCTCTTCTCTTCCTGAATTTCCCTCGCTTGAGGAAGACAAATATGACAAATACCTATTTTGTGGTGCCTGCACTCATAAGGATGTTGGATGAAGTTCTTTCATGGTGATGTGATCCGAAGGTGACATTATGATTAATTTATCATTTCATCGCTAGAAATTGACAGGTTATAAGGTAATCAAGTCTTGATAGATTGCAATTTATTGTTACTACCATCCAAATGTGTCCATCACAAATCAAATCTACTTAACGTCTTTGTGCAGCGTCTTTGCAAGCATAAAGTAACTTCAAATGATAGTTTGGAGTTAGTTCTTTCTTCTTTCAGCAAGTATTGTAGCTCATTTTTGGAGCTTTCAAGAAAAAAATAGCATTGTAACTCATTTTCACAGACTTGTACTCAGCTGTATTTTTACCTTTCAATCAATAAAAGCAAGCTATTTTTCCTTCTCAATACTGGATATTGTGTGATAACATGAAATTATTGATATTTCCTTGTGATGATAATGTTTATCCTTGGTTCTAGTCTAGTTTCTCATAGCCTTTATACAAAAGTGCATGTTTGTGCAGGTCATAGTTTGTGTTCTACCAGTTCTATGTAGGATTCAATTGTGAAGTCAAACATTCGAGCCTCTAGGAAGGTCATTTGTTGTTCCACTTGAGTTTTTCCATAAACTTCAAAGCCTATCTATGAAATACTTATGCAAAATATGTCAAAATTGAGTTATGTATATTGCAGTGAGTTTTATTGATCACATTTTGTGTCAAAACAACATTACAAATCCTTAATATTTGGCGCATCACGCTAGGAGTTAGTTTTATTTCATGTTTCCTCCTTACCCTTTTCCCAACAAGTAGTTTTAGGTGACTACCATAAGAGCCAACTTACTCTGGAGGTTCTTTTCTGCTCTAGGTAACCCACAACCTAGAAAATTCCCATGTTTCACTAATATGTTAAGTTTTGCAACTTAGGAGGGGTACAATATTGAGAGATAATAGTTATTGGCATGCTTGGTGGGACTAGTATGATGAACTTCTCATCAAAATACTAAGAGATTTGGTGTTTTACTCAGTATTATTAGCCTTTGGAGCAATATAAACAACACCATGGTGACTCTAATTACATATCAGTTGGTTTTAGTAGTCCAAATGCATGCAACCAAGAAGAGGAAAGTGTTGTAGAATCTAAGCCAATTAAAATTCCAAGTTTTAAAATTTTTTCTTCAAACCAATAGTTGATTCATAACCAAGAGAAGCCCTTTCAAATCCCCTTACCGGTTGAATCTAACATGGACAACTATGATGAAATTGTTAAGTTGGAAGAGCATGTGTTAACAATCCCAAGCTTCAAGAAAATCACTTCTTCTCTTCCTCAAGAGTTACCAAAGCCTCCTATACTAGCCAATCCTCTATCAACACTCCTTAAAGCTTTTGAGGAGTTGCTCAATCATTTCAAATAGGAGGAGGTCGAGCTAGTAGTGAAACAAGAGTTTTTGTTTTCAATTCAAGACTCAAAACTGATTAAGGATCTTCCTCAAGTGGAAAGAACTTGTGAGGTCAGTTATGAGGAGGCAAAAGAGATATCTATTGTTTATAAGCCTATGAATGGTGTGAATAATGAAAAATCCAAAAAAAATCAAGTAGAAGTCGAGGGTGATTAGTTGGAAAACAAGGTACAAGGAAACTGGATGGGTTAGAAGGAAGAGTTGATCTTCCCATTTGATGAGTTGTCTTGTTTTGTTGATAAGGATGAAGATTTGAAGCAACAAGAAGATATCAAACAATTCTATGAGTTGCTAGTTAAAGAGGAAAAAATAAACATGGATCAAGAGGAAGAATATGGTCTTGATGAGGAGTCTATTCTCTCAAGTCAAGAAACTTATCATGAAGTTGATTTGCAAGATCTTAGCTATTTGGAGGAACTTCCTTTCTGTTGTACAAAAGAGCTTAAGGTTGGTATAACAAATGAAAGTTTGTTGGAAGAGGCTACTACATTGTTTGAACATTTACCTTTGCTCATTGAAGAAGAAAATCCTGATTTGGAGTGTACTAATGAGGATTTTGAGCTTGGACTAGCTGTTCCTAAGAGCCTTCCAAGAGCTGATAGCTTTGATGAGTTATTAGATATCTTAATGGAAGAGGATGGTCCATTGACCATGGATGAGGAATCAACATGGAAATTTATCATGTAAGGTGAAGGTAATGATGTTATTTCTAATCATTCAAATTGTCTTCTCTCTTGTCTAAACTTAGCCATGAAACATGACAACAATAAAAAAGGTAGAAAGGTTTGAAGAATGCAGTCATGATAATATTATATCAACCTTATTGGGTTCTTTGAAAGAAGAAGAAAACCATGAAGTTCCAAATCAATTTCTTGTATCACAAGAGCACCATAAGAGTAAGATGAAGGATATGATCACACCAAAAGAGGAAAAAGGAAAAACCAATCTAAAGCTTTCAAGGGGATGTCCTATCAGGCATCTAACTAGGATGGAAACTAGCAATGCATCACAAGTCATGATTGCACCCAAGCATGAGGACTCTATCCTACTATCCTATCCATTTTAAGATAACATGAATGGTAAGTGGATTTGTGGATTTGTTTTCTCCATTTATGAGGCATCGCAATAGTTGGTTAAACATCTATCATTTCTTCATTTCCTCTTTGATGCTCACAAACATATGGAGCATTAAAATTTGCAAAGAAAGGGTAGCTACTTTCATGAACCAGTTAATGGTTTTATTTAGGTATTCCTTTCCTCAGTTAGTCTAGGTTAGGATAGTTTTTGTTTTAAGTGAATAAGTTTTGTTTGCACAGTTAGTTTTTTTTGAGTCATTTGGTAGGTTGAATAAGGTTGGTAGGTGTTATGCACTATTTTGGATGAGTTACAACATTATGCAAGACTATTTCTCAAGTCTTGTCAAGTTCCAAGAGTCGACACCATGCCCAATGGATAAGTTTAGGCAACTGGTTAGGATGTTTAGTAGGCAAACATATAGAAGATGTCACCAAATTTTTTACCTAATTTAGATTCTAACTCAATCAAGTAAAGTTGGGATAGTTTTTGAAAAAATAAAGATAAAGGTACACATTCAATTCTACTAAGTTCCATTCATATACACAAAAGTATTATCAAATGAATTGCAGTTCATTATGCAAATGTATACAAGAGAAAGATTGCACAAAATTTTCACAAATGTCTTTTATTGATAATTACAAATGTATGGTGTCCCACAAAAGTTGTGGGAATAACTATTTCAATACAATATAAGACATAAACTATACATTTGAAGAAATAGAAAGGAAAGAGCATATGGAAAGAGTAGGGATCTGTCATTGCCTAAATGATGAACCCCAAAGTTGAACTATTGCCTAAATGATACACCCCAAAGTTGAACCATTGCATCATTGGAAAAGTATGATCAAATTCATATATTATGAAAAATTGGTCTATGTGCCTCTAGTAATCACTATAAAAATGTGAAAGACAAAGCTATTTTATTTTTTCTGTCTTATCTTATACCATTTTATGAGAATGGGGGGGCCAATGTGCGAGAAGATCTTTGGAAACTAGGCATGAAAATTGTAGGTTAAATAGAATGCGGGTGCCAAACTTATAGTACTCATTGTCCCTTGGTCATCAATTTTCCCTGAGTGCCCTCAACCTGGTCCTCAACACTAGTACTGACCTTGTTTTAGCTCCAAACTCTTCGTCGGCACTGGTATTGACCTTTCACTTGTCCAATTTGATGAGCTACAACCTACTTTAGTTAGGTTTTAGAGTATGTTAATTAAATTTAAAAAAAATATGGCACCATTTAGAGTAGTGAATATAAAGCAAGCAAAGCCTATTATGGCACCATTCAGAGTAGTGAATATAAAGTAAGCCAAGCCTATTATAGTCATGAGGGAAATAATAAAACTCCTAGGATACTTTGTGAAACCATTTTCCTTGGTTAAAGGGAGGCCATAAAATATACCTTTGGATTTTTCAATCTTCAAATATGAGGATTTGCAAGGTTCTTAGCAACATGAGTAATGGAAATGTGTGCAACAAGAATTTTTGAACACACATAGAATCTCCTTGCCAAAGAAAGGGGCTTCATAATTTAATATGATAATTTTTCTCAGCTGTAGAAATGATATGTTTCCTTAAAGAGGAAGGAGAAACCTAAAAGGTAAAAGAGATGCTTAGGAATCTGAACACTTCTTTATGATCAACCCCCTTCTATCCATAGGAATTGAACAAATTGGGCTTGGCTAAGAATGATTTCCTATAACATTGAGTTTTATGCCACTATATATTTGACCTTAAAGCTTTCCAGAAAATATCTAGGCATTGAATATCCTAAATAATGTCACGTTTGTCCTCCAAGAGAGTGAGAAAGGAGTCATTAGAAAAATCACCATTGAATAATTGGGCTATAGAGTTATGAAAAGTAACACCTTTAATAAGTTAGTAAGGTCAATTTATTAATGTTAATCTTAATATTCCAACACCCTTCGTTAAGTTTTACATTCCTCACAATAAAACATGTTGATTGAAACAAACAAATATATATAGTCTAAGCTAACATCATTTTATTTTTCTTTAAGTTCTCCCTCAAGAACATCATTGGCTCGAGTTATACAAGTCCACACTATGTGATCCTTTTTCTTACAATAATAACATTCATTTTTATTTTGTAATTATTATTACCCCATGAGTATAATACATTCTCATGTTGAGAATGAACTTTTAAATCTTTTCCTAATAGGGCCAAAATCACATCTTCTTGTTTTTGAGAAGTTATCAAACGACTACCTTCAAAAGGCTGATGTAATCTCCATCTCAACACCAAGGGCCCACCACATTATGCATCACCGAGGAAAGACACGTGGCGCTCGCCCGTGATATCGCAATCAATAAACACCTTGCATCTTTGTATCACACGAGGGTGGGCAACCGTTGATCTCCACCATCGGAAATCGTGTTCATTCATAGTAGTCACCAACACTGAACATAACCGTCAAGCAACTTTTCATCAAGATTATAACATCACCGTCGATTTTGAGCACGTGCATCTCAGAGCCGCTTTAGTAACCTGTCATATAATGTACTAAAACTCAACATAAATATTAAATCACTTTGATTAATAGTAATGTTATAATATTAATATATTATATAACAATATTATATTACATTATATGAATTATAATGATAGATTTGATATATTAAGATTATATATAATCTATAGATTAATAGTAATTATATTAGATTATTAATATTATTGGTATATTATTAATACTATTAATATTGTAGTAGATTAATAATAATTATAATATTATTAAATGATTAATTATATTACAAATGAACACTACTTTCAAATTCTTATCTTTGAACGAATGGTTGAAGCACCAATGTTGAATGTTGCAACTCTAGTAGGCATGAATAGAAGTAGAGGAGATTGTTTGGGAGAAGAATTTTTTCTAGTGCTAGGTTATGTGTTAGGTTATATAGGGTTAGGTTATATAGTGTTTGAGCCTAGCCTCAAACACTACAATTAGGGTTAGGTTATATGTTTTCTTTAGGGTTAGGTTTGGGATTAGGTTTATGGTTATGGTTATAGTTTAGGGTAATCCAAATCATAACCTAACCCTTTTTCTCGAAACCTTAACCTTGACCCTAACCCTCACCTTTATCCTATATTTATAACCCTAACCACAACTAAAACTCTAACCCCAACCCTAACCCTAATTACCTAACCCTAAATATTATTTATTTTATTAATTAGTTGCATTCACTCTAATAAACCTAAACCTATCCCTGAACTTAACCCTATCCCTATCCCTGGCCCTAATCCTAACCCCAACTCTAAGCCAAATATAAAAACAACCCTTAATCATAATTAAAATAACCCTAAAACCTCATTCTAGATATAACCCTAATACTATAATCCCTAATTGTAATCCTAAACCCTAACCCTAATTTCATATCTAATCCCAACCATAACCAAAACTCTAAATCTAACCCTAACCATAAAACATAAACCCTAATCTAACCCTAATCCTAACATTATTTTCCTAACCCTAACCCTAACTCTAAACCTAACACTAACCCGAACACTAAATCCTAACCCTAATTAAATACCCAATCATAACCCTAAATTGTAACATCATCCTTTGAATTGGATACTACATCAAAAATTATGTGTTACAATCATTGCTTCCATTGTTGGCATTTTTACATTGGGATGCATATATTTTTAAAATCAACAAAATCTTTTAATGTCTTGCCAAAATTAATATTATTAATTGTAATATCAAACTTATAAACATGTATCCAATTTAGAACATAAATAAGAAATATATGGTAATAGTTTCTTCAAAAAACAAAGTGATGTGGACTACAAGGACTATAAGATATCCACAAAAGAGATCTACATTGAAAATATTGTAGGGAAATTCAAGAAAATACAATTGGTAGATGCAAAGCCAAATAAATGTGAAATTGTGTACTATAATGATTTTAGAATATACACATAATGGATTTGTTGAAAAGGTTTTAGAAACTTTCAAACAAATGCAATTGGTAGATGCAAAGAAAAATTCCACAACCTTCACCAAAATCCTTATTGGTTTCCTTAATATGGAAGATTTGGAACAAGGTATAGACACCCATCAAAGCATAATATGAAGATGAATTTTTTCAAATGTTGTGGTTGTAGATGCCTTTTTAAAATTTATACAAAATGTGGAAGGATAGAAAAAGCTTGTGAACTATTTGACAAAATGTCTCAAAGAATTGTAATCTCTCAATTTATTTTAGTGTCTATTTTGTTATACCCCATGTCCCAAATTGTGTATAACACAATAGACACTAAAACAAATTTATAGATTGTTATGAGGCCAGTGATGAGACTTTTCTAATTAGAGTGTATTCCATGAGATTACAATTATTCGAGGCATTGTGTCAAATAGTTCATGAGCTTTGTCTATCCTCCCACATTTTGCATAGATTTCAAAAGGGCATCTACAACCACAAGATTTGAGAAAATTCATCTTCATATTATGTTTTCCTTGTGATTGGTTGACTCTTATACTAAATTAATATGTTTAATTTATGTTTCCTACTTGATCTAACTATCCACAAATGGCAATTTAACAGGGGAAAGATATGATCCTACTTTGGTATAAATTGTATATGCAATATCAAGGTATGAATTAATATGTTCAATTAAGAGATGTTAAATGAAATGAATAAAACTAATGTAATGTAAATAAGGGAGACCAGTGCCTTATTGGGTAAAACGGAGTCAAATGAAAGCCTTTAATGAATGGTTTCTATCTAGCAGGTCCTCTAATTGTTTGGCATATAACTATGAGTTTACAACTGGTATAAACATGCAAGAGTGTAATTGATAAACCCTACTTGAGGCAGAATATCAAATCTAATTATCTAATTCTTCTTATTGATCCAAATGGCATTCCCAGATTACTGTAATTTATTGAAAGGAATTTTAATTCTTCTTTAAAGAATCCAATAAACCAAATCACACAGAAACAACAAATATGTATTGATAAATCGAATATATACTTGATACTTCAATTTAAACAACCAAGAAACATCAGATTGGAGACAATCAAATAATCGCAAGAATCCAACAAACAATTGATACCAGAATGAAGCCACTAAATCAACAGTCTTTCATTATCTCCTTCAAAGTTCATACATGCAACATAGTCTCCTTGAATGTCATCATTTCTAAAAATTTAATGCTTATAGTAGTCTATCCTATTCTAATTCTATCTTCTAATCCTATACATTTATCCAACAACGGATACTTATACATCAGTTTGCAAAAGGACGTGCCTTTTCAAAAAGGTTTAAAGCATAAAAGGTTTAACAAATCCACTATTAACTAATTTCTCTTAAGCCACAAATGGACTGCAGACATATGCTCCGTATAATCCTGGCGCTCATGAGTGTCGACATCTCCCAACGCATCACGGATCACAATCTCCATCATTATCATTCGCTCTTTTTTCTCACATGCTGCATCCAATATCACATCTTTCACAGTGGTTGTCTCTAGCATCCCTTGGAGTATTGTTTTGCACTCACTTTTCCATGTAGTCGCTTCCTTCGTTTTCCCTTCATCATCACATAACTTGGTCAATCTATCTTCGGCAGCCTCTATCAATCCCTGCATATCCCCTTATAACTCCTCAAAGAAATCCCTATGCCTATCCATAATACAATTGGCATTTTCAATCTCTTCATTACTAGGAGTGTCCTGCTCCAATTCCTCAATTCTTTCCTGAATTATGCTATCCACTCTCTTGTGTTCCTTTATTGCATCTACGTACTGTGAATGTTTTCCCCAGATTTTATTTAACCAAGTGGTTAAAACAACCTACCTTTTTATTATTATTGCAGAAAATGCATCCATTCTCCCTTGAGAGTATGCAGTTGACCCTTCCCAACGGTCTTTTTTTTGTGAACTCTCACCTTGAGTGAGCATCCTTGTTGGTTCTATTACACCACCTACCAAGTATTTCAAGCGTTCATTCTCTCTCAACATCCTCTCATTATTAGTTTTGTACATCTCCCTTTCCCTTATCAATGCTTGGATTTGGGCTTTATTCAACTTGGCTATATTTATCCCAATATCAGCAGTCGCTACATGATCAACCTCCCTAGCCTTCAGGGTCATGACATGTCTGAATGCCATTTTAGTATCAATAACAATTGATTTCTTGTGAGGAGGATACAAGGCCCAAATCATCAATGTTTCATCATCAGGATTGTATCTTGATCCTGTGTATACCTCCGCCACCTTCTCTATACTGAGCTTCTGGGTAGCATTGTTATCTTTTAAGAAACTATCAAAAACTAATGTAGAATTCATATCCAAACTTGGAAAAATCATAACACCTTCCTTTTCAAGCAGCTCCCTCCCCTTTTCAGGGGTCATGTCAATCATCTCTTTGTCTACTTCATCCTTTAAGCTTTTTTACAGTTGATCCTCATTCCATGGAGTGACATTGTCAACCTGTCCCCTTATCTCTTTCCCTTTTTGCTTATATAAAAATGTCTTAAACTCCGAGGTCTTTATAAACTCATCATCTAATATGAAAGACCTATAGTCTTCATGTCTTGTAACTACATCCATGGTTTCCTCAACATCTGTTTCTCTGGCAACATAGGCATACTCCTAAGTCTTCATTCTTGAAACTTTCCCAGATGAGCTTTGTGGCCTATCTATTTCTGAAATCCCCTTAATGGAGGATAACAACTCAGCATCCACCAACTCCTGATTATGTTTTTCAATCACAATTTCAGCTTCCTCTGCCTCTGCCTCCAGGTTTCTGATTATGTCATCAAATTTAAAGGGTGCATGATGGTACCCTCCAAGATTTACTTTTTGTCTAGCAGAGTGGATATACCCTTTTCGATC
>CM021107.1:249082332-249104971 GCA_007115665.2 Sequoiadendron giganteum
AGCCAGTCTTGCAATGAAAAATGTCATTTAATTAAATAGCAATGGAGACCAAATTAATATAAGTGCCCTTCCTTGGTTATTAATGGAGCAGCAAAGCAATGCTATAAAACAAGTCATACGAAAAATTTGATTTCCCACAGGATTTGCTGCCAACATAAACAATATCATAATAAAGAAAGGTGAATTTGGGTTAGGGATGAAAACGCATGATTGGAATACCTTCATTAAGGTAATTATTCTGGTATATTATATATATATTTGTATACTACATGTACTTTTCAATGTATTATGTTTACTACTTTTGGAAAAATATTAATGAAAAGATCATTTTATAATTGCTATTGTACGTTCTACCTCTATCTCTCCCAGACAACTCTGACAACAATGTCAAGCAAGTTATATATGATCTTGGAAAATACATGAGGTAAGTAGCGATATTTGTTCAATTCATTGTATATTTTTGTTAAATATCATTAATATATTTGTGCCTTGAATCACTTGTAGATGACTGTCATCTAAATAAATCCATAAAGAAGATATAAATTATTGGAAGAGAAGAATTCCTCATCTAATGTGTGAAATGCAAAAGTGTCTACCTTTGACATTTTTCAATGCACAAGAACACTACCTCATACACCAAGTTGAGGAGATTGAATTGTGTGGACCTGTACATACAAGGTCAATGTGGATGGTTGAGAGGCACTTGAAATTTTTGAAGGCTCTGGTTAGACAGAGAGCACATCCCAAGGGTTCTATGGTGGAGGGATACATGGTATACCAAACCATGGTGTACATTACTGAATATCTTCCTAAGTTTGCAACAAAGATCCATGTAGATCGCATTTGGGATCCCAACTCCATTAACAAATTCGAAGGGGAGTACTTGATGGGGAAAGGTAGATTGAGGAAAGTGTCAGGTAATTATAAGATGGTCATGGAGATTAATTAGAATACATTTTAAATTTGGTTTTTATGTATATTGTACTTATAATTTAAGGTCGTATACCGTGGTAATTAACTAATTATACGTCGTTTGTGAATTTCATTTTTTTTTGATACAGTTGGTCGAGAGTGGGATGCACTACATTTGTACGTCACAAACAGTCTTGATTGGATGATGGTATGGATTGAACGATGTCAACAATCTGGTCACGCATTAACATGGGAAGGTGTGGCTTCATTTGTTAAAGAAGCTCATCGTAATGGAGATTCCAATGTTACACCAAGGGAAATTGATTTAGCATATGGTTTAAGAGATAAATAGGTATGTATAAATATATTAATCACCCATATTATTTAATTATTTTCAATTATATTGATGTATATATATGTTGAGATTTTTTCTTTTCATACATTTGGCCAAGAATAAATATGTTTATCAACTGACGATATTGCAATAATTTTTGCATGTTTGAAATATTGCAGGTGAAACACCACAAGGCTATGTGGTGCAATGGTCATAAATTTCGAATCAAAAAGTTGCATGACACGAAGAAAACTTGTGATTCTAGGATAACCGCAGTCTTCCAGGTGACTAATGTCTCATCTAGAAGCGACATACATCCAGAAGTCTCAGAAAATCAATACTATGGGATTTTGGATGATATACTTGAGTGTGACTTTAAGTCCTTAGAAATTAGTTTTGTTCGTCGTCCTATGGTATAGGCTAGGATTGAATGAAACTGATCCCGAGAGAACTGTTATTGAACATGATAATGGATTTACCATGGTTAATACAATGTATTTTGAGCGAGTTGGAAATGAGCCCTATGTTCTTCCAAGCCAATGTGAGCAAGTATTTTACTCAGAGGTTCCAAGTAAAACGGGTTGGTCATATGTTGTTAGACATGATCCAAGAGGAAGGCCGGTAAAGTATAATGTGGTGGAAGAAGAAGATATTGAAGAAATAGAAGATGATGTAGATGATGATTAGGATCAATAGTTAGTTGATGATGTGCGTGACGAAGATGTCGAAGAGGAGGAACTAGATCATGATGATGTAGGAGTTAATGTTCATGAAGATGATATTTGTGTGGATGATGACATTATCGAAACTAATATCAATGACGATGATGATGATATGACCAATCCTTACAATGTTGAATCTAGATCGAATGATACAGACAAAGAGTTGGATGAAGAAGAAGATTAATGACATTAATTTGTATTATCTATTTGATATTAATTTCTTGAAAGAATTATATTTGACTTATGTGGTTACATAATTAATTTATGATGTTTTTAATTTTAATTATATTTGAATTACATTAGAATATGTTCAGTTAAAAGATGTAAAAAATAAAATAGATAAACCAAAAGATGAAAGCGTGAGACCACTGCCTTGTTGGGTGTATGGAGTCTAATGAAGATCTATAAAAGTGTAATATATGATGGCAATAATTCAAAGTGTTTGGCACACAGATGTAGTTTATAACTTGTATAAATGTGCAAGTAAATGACTGACAAACTCTACTTGAGATAGAATGACAATCCTAGTTATGTGATTCTTCTTATTGATACAATTAATACTCTTTAGTTATTGTGATTGACTAGGAGGGTTTAATCTTTACTTGAAAGAACCAAATAATCACATCACGCAAATACAACAAATGTTTATCGGTAAATTGAATATATATATATATATGCTTGATATATCAATTTAAAAAACAAAAAAGCATCAATAGTATCAACTACTTCGAGCATGAGAGACATTTCACCACTTAAGATAGTCATTTAATTTGAAATTTGGCAGCAAGCTCTAAGCTAAGACAAACAAACACAGAACCTTACAAACACATACGATTTAGGCCAGTGCCATATACTATTGGGGAGTCGAATTAATTCACAAATATTTAGATTTCCATAACAGGTTCAAACACATAACATATAAGATCTCTGACAATATTGCATTACAACAGTGTCAATTTCTATCCTAACTCAATACTTCTTATCAAATCCCTTTACAAACATATCCATCTATGACTCCATCCAAGCATTTTAATTTACTCTTTGAATTAAAGCAAAAATGGAAATCATACACACCATGATAATAGTGAGATGAACGCCATAACCCTTGATTATATTATTCAAAATTGTGATATGTTTATACAAAGGAGAGCCATGAGCTCTAAATATATCATTATAACTGAAATGCTAGTACTGTCATGAAACATCAAACCTTCATGCTGTTGGAACTGTCAAATTTTGACAAATTCATTATTTCTTCATGATTATTAGTCTCCGAAAAAAGATTCATAATGTAGACAAAAAAATCCTCACATAGCATATTTTACCAAAATCCGATTTAAAATTGTGCCATAACGCCCCATAAATTTCATCTGACATTAAAATCTTTACATATGAAAATATCGGCATAAGTTGATGCAAGTCTCATCGATGATAATATACATATCCTAAATGTATCGGCAAGACATAGAAGGGTCACACCGATCAAGTTATACACAGAGAGAATGCGGGTTTCTATATCTTATTGACAAGACAAAAAGTATCGACGAGACGATGTAAGGTCACATCGAGCTAAATTACCTTTTGCCGATTGGAGTAATGTAAAGTCTATCGGAGAGACTTTGGTCATCGAAGAGAGATTTTAAAACACTCCCCGTAGCGTTATTAGTCTTGTCGATAAAGCAAGGGGAGGACTCACTCGGTGAGACAAACGATGCCGGGGAGAATTCGGAAAGTCTTACCGACCCCTCGGGTTACACTGACAGAACTGAGCATACGAAGATAAAGGGTGTCGAGAAGACAATGCACATGGTCTCGCCGAAGAAAAAGCGTATCGGTGAGACATGTCACCGCGGGGAGATCTAAGAGACATCACAGCGAGTATCATTTTGTCGGCAAAACAAATACTTGGTCATGGCGACATAAGTCAATAAAGTGAGCATCTCGGTGAGAGAAAAGCTTTCGGAGTAAGGTGAAGAACTGTTGCCCCGATTCATTAAGTCTGGGCGATAGTTTTTTTGGTGAATGTCATGGCGATAAAAAAGCAGAAAGAAAGAAACTATCGGGGAGACTTGTGATGTCGGGGAAACTTGCAAGACGTCTTAGCGGATGGGTGAACGTTGAATAGGCGGACCGGCCAGAGGTTTGAAATGTCTTATCAATGTTATTGTATCGGCGAGACATCAAACGGGTCATACCGATAAAGTTATACACTAGGAGAATGCGGGTTTGTATTACTTATCGGCAAGACAAAAGGTATCGGCGTGACGGTGTAAGGTCATATCGAGCTAAGTTACCTTTTTCCGATTGGAGAAAAGTAAAGTCTATCGGAGAGACTTTGGTCATCGGAGAGAGATTTGAAAACACTGGCCAAAGCGCTATTGGTCTTGCCAATAAAGCAAAAGGAGGACTCAATTGGTAAGACAAACGATGCCGGGAAGAGTTCATAAAAGTCTTACCGACCCATCGGGTTACACTGACAGAATTGAGCATGCAGAGATAAAGGGTATCGATAAGACATGCTCGTTGTCTTGCCGAAGAAGAGGCATATCGGTGAGACATGTCACTGTGGGGAGATCTAAGAGACATCACAACGAGTATTATTTTGTCGCCAGAACAAATTGCTTGGTCTCGGTGACATATATCGATAAAGTGAACATCTCGGTGAGACAAAGTACTTTCAGAGTAAGGCAAAGAACTGTTGGCCCGATTCATTAAGTCTGAGTGATAGTTGTTTCGGTGAAAGTCATGGCGATATAAAAGAAAAGGAAAGAAACTATCGGGGAGACTTGTGATGTCAGGAAACTGCAAGACATCTTGGTAGGTGGGTGATTGTTGAACCCTAATGTGACAGCGAGAATTTCGAAAAAAAAACTTGCAGCATTCATGTCTCGATCGGTAAAGACATTAATGGTGCCACGAAGTGTAGGAGATTTTGCATATCAGGGTATGATCAATTGAAATCATTGTCTCACAGAATTCAAAGTGAAGGAGAGCAAGGGAACCAACAGAGCAATTAAGGCATTCACCTGGCTTGAGTTTGGAAGAAGTTATAGTAAGTTTCTCGTCCTCTCAGAATTCGTAAAAAATTGAATTATGGAAGGCACTGGTTCAGGAAAACTAAAGGGAAGAAAACCCAGGGAGGGAAGCCAATCAAAAGAAAAAAAGAAAAAGACTGAGTTGCAACCAAAAGGTACTGAAAGGAAGCTAAATCAAGACCTCATAGACCAGTTACCTGGTTCTGGACCTAAAGCTAGGTGTTCTACACAGCTCAAAGCGGAAGTTGACAAATTGGACGACAAATGCAAATTTATAGGTGATGTTTGGACTCCGATTAGAGGCTATGAGTTATTCAATTTCCATTACCACAGGAGAAATCGCTTTGAGCCAGTATGCAATCCATGGAGGCTCAATTTAGGGAAATTAGTGTGCCCTAATGTTTTTATTAACGTTGAACTGGTAAAATTGTTGGCCGGACACTATGATTCGAAAAAGAAAGCTATATGTGATTTGTCAGGGAATCCATTGATACATGTATCCGAGAATGCAATTGTTGAGGTTTTCATAATGGAGGGAATATGCAGTGACAAAGTAGTGAGTGAAGAGCTCGATAGTGAGTCTAGAAGGATGGAAACCATTTATAAAGGGTGGAGGTTACCTCTGCACAGAATTAGGTGTCATGGCAAACCTACTCCAATGGAAGACAGTGAGGGGCCACCCTTTCATGTAGACCTCTTCGAACCTTACCTAAAATATACTTACTACTTAGTGGGACAGGTATTAGGGATGGAGGTACCTGAGCATATGGCAGTTTTTCCCATGGTGATTTCTGCAAACATTCAGTATCACAATTCCAGATCATTTGACTATGCTACACATGTTTTTAAGGAGCTAGATGCAGGTTTGATGGTGATAAAGAGTGGCGCTTTTGTTCTCCATCTCAGAAATTACTCATTGTTGATGCACTTAGTGTTGTATTTTGGACAAGAGTTAGGTTTATGGCCCCTGGGGCTGAGGATTTCACAATTCGACAAGGAAGGTAGGCCATTACCTATTCAATTATGGACTGTTGTTTGGGACAGCAGGTTTGCCAATTCAAATTTCTTGCATTTTGAAGAATTCTTTGTGAAACCCTTGAATAGATTTTTTAGCCATCCTTGTGATTATTCTTTATCTGAACAAGTAAAAATGTTTCTTAGGCCTAGAGATTACAATGGACCAATTAACCACAACTGGGGGGATTGGTATTGCTTAGAGAATGCCACAATGATTAGGGTTTATGGCTTTGAGGATACACCTTTCATTCTGCCCAAAACTGTCCTGGATAGAATTACATACCTTGAAATTGTTAGGAAAATTGATTACTCCAGTGTTATGAACTTAATTTCATATGGGAAACAAGCTTTTATTCCCAGTACATTGTGTTTTAGTGATTTCAATGTATTAGCCAAGGAAGGTTATGATATGAGTCTAGACAAATTATTGCACTACAACATGAGTAGAGCACCAGTGAGAAAGAACTTTGATCGAGAAGGGTATATCCACTATGCCAAACAAAAAGTAAATCTCTGAGGGTACCATCATGTGCCCTTTAAATCTGATGACATAATCAGAAACCTGGAGGCAGAGGAAATTGAAATTGTGATTGAAAAACATAATCAGGAGTTGTTGGATGCTGAGTTGTTATCCTCCATTAAGGGGATTTCAGAAATAGATAGGCCACAAAGCTCATCTGGGAAAGTTTCAAGAATGAAGACTCAGGAGTATGCCTATGTTGCCATAGAAACAGATGTTGAGGAAACCATGGATGTAGATACAAGACATGAAGACTATAGGTCTTTCATATCAGATGATGAATTTATAAAGACCTTGGAGTTTAAGACATTTTTATATAAGAAAAAAGGGAAAGAGATAAGGGGACAGGTTGACAATGTCACTCCAGGGAATGAGGATCAACTGTTAAAAAGCTTAAATGATGAAGTAGACAAAGAGATGATTGACATGACCCTTGAAAAGGGGAGGGAGCTGCTTGAAAAGGCAGGTGTTATGATTTTTCCAGGTTTGGATATGAATTTTGCATTAGTTTTTGATAGTTTCTTGAAAGATAACAATGCTACCCACAAGCTCACTATAGAGAAGGTGACAGAGGTATACACAGGATCAAGATACAATCCTAATGATGAAACATTGATGATTTGGGCCTTGTATCCTCCTCACAAGAAATCAATTGTTATTGATACTGAAAAGGCATTCAGACATGTCATGACCCTGAAGGCTGGGGAGGTTGATCCTATAGCAACTGCTGATATTGGGATAAATATAGCCAAGTTGAATAAAGCCCAAATCCAAGCATTGATAAGGGAAAGGGAGATGTACAAAACCAATAATGAGAGGATGTTGAGAGAGAATGAATGCTTGAAAGACTTGGTAGGTGGTGTAACAGAACCAACAAGGATGCTCACTACAGGTGAGAGTTCACAGAAAAAAGACCATTGGGAAGGGTCAACTGCATACTCTCAAGGGAGAATGGATGAATTTTCTACAATAATAAAAAAAAGGCAGGTTGTTTTAACCACTTGGTTAAATAAACTCTAGGAAAACATTCACAGTATGTAGATGCAATAAAAGAACACAGGAGAGTGGATAGCAGAATTCAGGAAAGAATTAAGGAATTGGGGCGGGACACTACTAGTAATGAAGAGATTGAAAATGCCAATTGTATTATGGATAGGCATAGAGATTTCTTTGAGGAGTTACAAGGGGATATGCAGGGATTGATAGAGGTTGCCGAAGATAGATTCACCAAGTTATGTGGTGATGAAGGGAAAATGAAGGAAGCAACTACATGGAAAAGTGAGTGTGAAACAATACTCCAAGGGATGTTGGAGACAGCCACTGCGAAAGATGTGATATTGGATGCAGCATGTGAGAAAAATGAGCAAATGATAATGATGGAGATTGTGATCCGTGATGTGTTGGGAGATGCCGACACTCATGAGTGCCAGGATTATACGGAGCATGTGTCTCTAGTCCATTTGTGGCTCAAGAGAAATTAGTTAATAGTGGATTTGTTAAACCTTTTATGCTTTAAACCTTTTTGAAAAGGTACGTCCTTTTGCAAACTGATGTATAAGTATCTGTTGTTGGATAAATTTAAGGGGTAGAAGATAGAATTAGAATAGGATAGACTGCTGTAAGCATTAAATTTTCATAAATGATGACATTCAAGGAGACTATGTTGCATGTATGAACTTTGAAGGAGATAATGAAAGACTATTGATTTAGTGGCTTCATTCTGGTATCAATTGTTTGTTGGATTCTTGTGATTATTTGATTGTCTCCAATCTGATGTTTCTTGGTTGTTTAAATTGAAGTATCAAGTATACATTCTATTTATCAGTACACATTTTTTGTTTTTGTGTGATTTGGTTTGTTGGATTCTTTAAAGAAGAATTAAAATTCCTTTCAATAAATTATAGGAATCTACAACCACAATTAGGGATTATAGTATTAGGGTTATATCTAGAATGAAGTTTTAGGGTTATTGTAATTATGATTAAGGGTTTTTTTTATATTTGGCTTAGAGTTGGAGTTAGGATTAGGGCCAGGGATAGGGCTAGGGTTAAGTTTAGAAATAGGTTTAGGGTTATTAGAGAGAATGCAACTAATTAATAAAATAAATAATATTTAGGGTTAGGTAATTAGGGTAAGGGTTGGGGTTAGATTTTTGGTTGTGGTTAGGGTTATAAAGATAGGATAAAGGTGAGGGTTAGGGTCAAGGTTAAGGTTTCGAGAATAAGGGTTAGGTTATGATTTGGATTACCCTAAACTCTAACCATAACCATAAACCTAATCCCAAACCTAACCCTAAAGAAAACACATAACCTAACCCTAATTGTAGTGTTTGAGTCTAGGCTTAAACACTATATAACCTAACCCTATATAACCTAACACATAACCTAGCACTAGAAACATTCTTCTCCCAAACAATCTCCTCTACTTCTATTCATGCCTACTAGAGTTGCAACATTCAACATTGGTGCTTCAACCATTCATTCAAAGCTAAGAATTTGAAAGCAGTGTTCATTTGTAATATAATTAATCATTTAACAATATTATAATTATTATTAATCTAATACAATATTAATATTATTAATAATATACCAATAATATTAATAATCTAATATAATTACTATTAATCTATATATAGATTATATATAATCTTAATATATTAAATATATCATTATAATTCATATAATGTAATATAATATTGTTATATAATATATTAATATTATAACATTACTATTAATCAAAGTTCTTTAATATTTATATCGAGTTTTAGTACATTATATGACAGGTTACTAAAGCGGCTCCGAGATGCACGTGCTCAAAATCGATGGTGATGTTATAATCTTGATGAAAAGTTGCTTGATGGTTATGTTCAATGCTGGTGACTACTATGAATGAACATGATTGTTGATGGTGGAGATCAACGGTTTCCCGCCCTCACGTGATAGAAAGATGCAAGGTGTTTATTGATTGCGATATCACGGGTGAGTGCCACGTGTCTTTCCTTGGCGATGCATAATGTGGTGGGCCCTTGGTGTTGAGATGGAGATTACATCAGCCTTTTGAAGGTAGTCGTTCGATAACTTCTCAAACATAAGAAGATGTGATTTTGGCCCTATTAGGAGAAGATTTAAAAGTTGATTCTAGAGCTGAGAAAAATGATCATATTAAATTATGAAGCCCCTTTCTTTGGCAAGGAGATTCCATGTGTGTTCAAAAATTCTTGTTGCACACATTTCCATTACTCATGTTGCTAAGAACCTTGCAAATCCTCATATTTGAAGATTGAAAAAATCCAAAGGTATATTTTATGGCCTCCCTTTAACCAAGAAAAATGGCTTCACAAAGTATCCTAGGAGTTTTATTATTTCCCTCATGACTATAATAGGCTTGGATTACTTTATATTCACTACTCTAAATGGTGCCATAATAGGCTTTGCTTGCTTTATATTCACTACTCTAAATGGCGCCATAATTTTTTTAAATTTAATTAACATACTCTAAAACCTAACTAAAGCAAGTTGTAGCTCGTCAAATATGACAAGTGAAAGGTCAATACCAGCGCTAAGGAAGACTTTGGAGGAGTGAAAACAAGGTCAATACTAGCGCCAAGGACCAGGTTGAGGGCACTCAGGGAAAATCGACGACCAAGGGACAATGAGTATTGTAAGTTTGGCACCCCCATTCTCTTTAACCCACAATTTTCATGCCTAGTTTCCAAAGATCTTCTCGCACATTGGCCCCCCCCATTCTCATAAAATGGTATAAGATAAGACAAAAAATAAAATAGCTTTGTCTTTCACATTTTTATAGTGATTACTAGAGGCACATAGACCAATTCTTCATAACAGATGAATTTGTTCATACTTTTCCAATGATGCAACAGTTCAACTTTGGGGTGTATCATTTAGGCAACAGTTCAACTTTGGGGTTCATCATTTAGGCAATGACGGATCCATACTCTTTCCATATGCTCTTTCCTTTCTATTTCTTCAAATGTATAGTTTATGTCTTATATTGTATTGAAATAGATATTCCCACAACTTGTGTGGGACACCATACATTTGTAATTATCAATAAAAGACATTTGTGAAAATTTTGTGCAATCTTTCTCTTGTATACATTTGCATAATGAACTGCAATTCATTTGATAATAATTTTCTGTATATGAATGGAACTTAGTAGAATTGAATGTGTACCTTTATCTTTAATTTTCAAAAACTATCCCAACTTTACTTGATTGAGTTAGAAGCTAAATTAGGTAAAAAAATTGGTGACATCTTCTATATGTTTGCCTGCTAAACATCCTGACCAGTTGCCTAAACTTATCCATTGGGCATGGTGTCGACTCTTGGAACTTGACAAGACTTGAGAAATAGTCTTGCATAATGTTGTAACTCATCCAAAATAGTGCATAACACCTACCAACCTTATTCAACCTACCAAATGACTCAAAACAAACTAACTGTGCAAACAAAACTTATTCACTTAAAACAAAAACTATCCTAACCTAGACTAACTGAGGAAAGGAATACCTAAATAAAACCATTAACTGGTTCATGAAAGTAGCTACCCTTTCTTTGCAACTTGTAATGCTCCATATGTTTGTGAGCATCAAAGAGGAAATGAAGAAATGATAGATGTTTAACCAACTATTGCAATGCCTCATAAATGGAGAAAACAAATCGAGAAATCCACTTACCATTCATGTTATCTTAAAATGGATAGGATAGTAGGATAGAATCCTCATGCTTGGGTGTAGTAATGACTTGTGATGCATTGCTAGTTTCCATCCTAGTTAGATGCCTGATAGGACATCCCCTTGAAAGCCTTAGATTGGTTTTTCCTTTTTCCTCTTTTGGTGTGATCATATCCTTCATCTTACTCTTATGGTGCTCTTATGATACCATAAATTGATTTGGAACTTCAAGGTTTTCTTCTTCTTTCAAAGAACCCAATAATGTTGATATAATATTATCATCACTGCATTCTTCAAACCTTTCTACCTTTTTATGGTTGTCCTGTTTCATGGCTAGGTTTGGACAAGAGAGATTACAATTTGAATGATTAGAAATAACATCATTACCTTCACCTTACATGATAAATTTCCATGTTGATTCCTCATCCATGGTCAATGTAACATCCTCTTCCATTAAGATAGCTAATAACTCATCAAAGCTATCAACTCTTGGAAGGCTCTTAGGAACAGCTAGTCCAAGCTCAAAATCCTCATTAGTACACTCCAAATCAAGATTTTCTTCTTCAATGAGCAAAGGTAAATGTTCAAACAATGTAGTAGCCTCTTCCAACAAACCTTAATTTGTTATACCAACATTAAGCTCTTTTGTACAACAGAAAGAAAGTTCCTCCAAATAGCTAAGATCTTGCAAATCAACTTCATGATAAGTTTCTTGACTTGAGAGAATAGACTCCTCATCAAGACCATATTCTTCCTCTTGATCCATGTTTGATTTTTCCTCTTTAACCAGCAACTCATCGAATCATTTGATACCTTCTTATTGCGTCGAATCTTCATCCTTATCAACAAAACAAGACAACTCATCAAATGAGAAGAACAACTCTTGCTTCTAACCCATCCAGTTTCCTTGTACCTTGTTTTCCAACTAATCACCCTCGACTTCTACTTGAAAAAGTTTGGATTTTTCATTATTCACACCATTCATAGGCTTATAAACAATAGATATCTCTTTTGCCTCCTCATAACTGACCTCACAAGTTCTTTCCACTTGAGGAAGATCCTTAATCAGTTTTGAGTCTTGAATTGAAAACAAAAACTCTTGTTTCACTACTAGCTCAACCTCCTCCTATTTGAAATGATCGAGAAACTACTCAAAATATTTGGGGAGTGTTGATAGAGGATTGGCTAGTATAGGAGGCTTTGGTAACTCTTGAGAAAGAAAAGAAGTGATTTTCTTGAAGCTTGGGATTGTTAACACATGCTCTTCCAACTTAACAATTTCATCACAGTTGTCCATGTTAGATTCAGCTAGTAAGGGGATTTGAAAGGGCTTCTCTTGGTTACGAATCAACTATTGGTTTGAAGAAAAACTTTTAAAACTTGGAATTTCAATTGGATTAGATTCTACAACACTTTCCTCTTCTTGGTTGCATGCATTTGGACTACTAAAACCAACTGATATGTAATTAGAGTCACCATGGCATTGTTTATATTGCCTCCAAAGGCTAATAATACTGAGTAAAACACCAAATATCTCAGTATTTTGATGAGAAGTTCATCATACTAGTCCCAACAAGCATGCCAATAACTGTTATCACTCAATATTGTACCCCTCCTAAGTTGCAGAACTTAACATATTGGTGAAACATGGGAATTTTCTAGGTTGTGGGTTACCTAGAGTAGAAAAGAACCTCTAGAGTAAGTTGGCTCTTATGGTAGTCACCTAAAACTACTTGTTGGGAAAAGGGTAAGGAGGAAACATGAAATAAAACTAACTCCTAGCATGATGCACCAAATATTAAGGATTTGTAATGTTGTTTTGACACACAATGTGATCAATAAAACTCACTACAATATACATAACTCAGTTTTGACATGTTTTGCATACGTATTTCATAGATAGGCTTTGAAGTTTATGGAAAAACTCAAGTGGAACAACAAATGACCTTCCTAGAGGCTCAAATGTTTGACTTCACAATAGAATCCTACATAGAACTAGTAGAACACAAACTATGACCTGCACAAACATGCACTTTTGTATAAAGGCTATGAGAAACTAGACTAGAACCAAGGATAAACATTATCATCACAAGGAAATATCAATAATTTCATGTTATCACACAATATCCAATATTGAGAAGGAAAAATAGCTTGCTTTTATTGATTGAAAGGTAAAAATACAACTGAGTACAAGTCTGTGAAAATGAGTTACTATGCTATATTTCTCTTGAAAGCTCCAAAAATTAGCTACAATACTTGCTGAAAGAAGAAAGAACTAACTCCAAACTATCATTTGAAGTTACTTTATGCTTGCAAAGATGCTACACAAAGACGTTAAGTAGATGTGATTTGTGATGGACACATTTGGATGGTAGTAACAATAACTTGCAATCTATCAAGACTTGATTACCTTATAACCTGTCAATTTCTAGCGATGAAATGATAAATTAATCATAATGTCACCTTCAAATCACATAACCATGAAAGAACTTCATCCAACATCCTTATGAGTGCAGGCACCACAAAATAGGTATTTGTCAGATTTTTCTTCCTCAAACGAGGGAAATTCAGGAAGGGAAGAGGAAAGCGAGACATGGTCTAAAAGAGGGAGATCAACTAGAGGTCAAAAGATTAGAAAAAAATTAAGTAAATGCATGGAATTTTTTCTTGCTGAAGGGGGGTCATGTTCTTATGATGATGAGAGCATACGCGACATCAAGGTGCCCTTGAGGTACAAACATCTACAAAAACAATGGGTACCCAAGGAGCTTCCTCCAATAAACAATGATCTTTGTGTCAACGAGAGGATATATCGCATAGCACCATTGTCATTACATGGTTTGGGCCTATTTTGCATGGATGACATAAAAGTTTGTTATGGCAAAGTTACTGAGTTGATGGAGTATGTTGGGCCCTGTTATAGTTACAAAGATTGGATGCAGCTAGTTCGATATACACAAAGTATGCGTAGGTATGCACTATCAGCAAATTATATACAACTAAAAGATAAGGATCAAAATAAAGGAGTGGCTAGGTAGATTGACAGGAGGCCAAAAGCATCAGGGAATATTGCAGGGTTTATAAATAGTACACGACCTGGGTCAACAAATAAGCAACCCAATTGTATATTCGAGGCATGAGAGGGAAACCGTGTATTCGTATGTGTGATAAAATCAATAACTGTAGGGGAAGAGTTGCTAATTGATTACAATTTGAATCACTTAGATACAAACACAATTACTATGGGGGTGGTATGTACTATATATATACCATTTTACCCAACCTCCAATTAATGACTCCAATATACCATTTTATTATTATGTTTTTTTTCGTAAGTCTATTGGTTTCATTTCGGTAATGTTTTTTATATTTAATTTTTGTCATAGCACGACATTGATCATACGAGAAAGGCTCTGGCCCAAAGCACAGATCATGATCCATCTTCAGGCGCTTCTATCCAACAGGTTTACGTCATTATAATTGTACAAATTAGATACGAGAAAAATGTTTTATTATTATGTTTTTTTCATGAGTTTATTGGGTTATTTTGATAATGTTTTTAATATTCTTGTTGCAGTTGGCTGATCGGGGAAAGGCACTAGTAGTACAGGAGAGCATCCATATGGAGGTGTAGTCACTATTATGTGATGATGACATCGCAGTTTCCACAAACCCTGTGGATATGATGAGGAAGGCCCAAAAAAAATGCAATCAAGAAATCCTTCAGTTGGTATTCGTAGTGCCTCAAACAAATGAGATAAGAGAAAGGGTTAAAATATTGTCTAAGAGAGCACAGAACTTGGAAGTAAGTTGTCATGAGATCTTTAATTACAACATAAGTTCATTCATGGTTTTATATTTTGTACTCTTTTATGTCATGAACTAAAATATGTGTTTTTTTTACAGGATTATTTGCATCCTCATGATCATGTTGTTGGCCGTGATCAAGGTACTGCAAGTGTTTCCCAGGAAGTAGGGGATGATATAAGTGTCAATATTGATCTTCCTACGCATACAACACATCATGCGATCCCATCATCTGTGCCTATATTGTCGTTTGAAATGTCATCAACACATACCATGCAGGCATTCGATAGTCCACCCTCTGGCAACAAACACATGCCACTACATGTGTCAATACCTATGGATACGGAGGCCACTACTACTGGTGATGTTTTAATAGTATTTCCCGGATCTTCTTGTATTACTAGTACAGGAACATTGCCGGTCACATTTGTGGTGACCGAGGATTTCCTTCCCATAAAGATAGAGAAGGTCCCAAGTACTTTAAAATGTTTTAATTATTATTATTATTTTTTTAAGTAAGTGCTAACAGTGGGGATAGCGCCCTATTATATTGATTTACAAAATGGCAATATTTGCCTACATTATAATTGTAGGAAATGATGTTTTTTATAAACATCTAAGTGATATTTCATTGGAGCTCTTCGGGCCCACCATATGTACACGGTGGAATGCCCAAAATCAAGATTTAAAAGATGAGTTCATTAACCGTTTAGTTGTGTTGTTCAGTGATAAAACATTCAATTGAACCAAGGTCCTTAAGAAAGCTGGTACCTATCTAAAGTATGTGAGGGACCAATATAGGTCACATTTAGAGAAGAACAAAAAGTATGAGCGTCCCCCCATGATTCCGGAAAGGGAGTGGAAAGACTTGGTGTCGGATGGAAAGGAGAAGGCTGAAAAGAAGAAAGGAAAGATACTACTGAGCCAAGGAAGGTATGTGATACTATCAACAATTTAATTATATACTGATTAATCTTTCTTTTTACATAATCTAACGTATTTCAAATTTTTTATAGGCTGCCTAACACATCGAAGGCAACAAAGGCAAGACTAGAAAAACACGGGCACCACAAACTTGGCTCTAGTGGTTATATGAAAGTAGCCACACAATTTGTAAGTATCAATAAGTGAAATATTGCATCCAAATAATAAATTGAAAACAATTTTGGTTTTATCACATCATAGAAGCAAAATTCATGATCGCATGCAAAAGTGCAGGGCTTTGATTTCAACAGAGTGCCCATAGAAGAGGACCTAAAGATTTCCTTCGACCAAGGCTATGGAGCCCTGACTGAATAGCTAAGAGTCTCGACTGGGCAAATACAATCTTCCACTGCATCCAACACGCAGGTAAATAAACTCAATAAAGTTTATTTCAAATTGAATACTTGTGCAATCTGTTCAATATTAATTTCCACCATAATAATGTGCCTATTTGTTTTACATAGATAAGCAATGATAATCCTGCACATGAAATTGGAATGTAGCCTGGTGAGGGTGGAGCGCAACCTGCCGATGAAGGCCATGGTGTGCATCTCAATACTAGATGTATTCATGTGCTATACAAAACACAATATGGATTAATACAATTAAACATCTTTAATTGCATTTGGTGTATTAAAGAATGTAACCTTTCGTGTTTCAACTTTAGAGCATGTAGAGCGTGATCAACATGTTGAGCATGATCAGGCTAGACAAGATCAGGAACATGATGTGGCTTCATCAGGTAAGTAGGACCACTCTAATGTTCTTTTAAACATTTTTAATTGTAATTGGTGTATTAATTAATGTAATCTTTCATGTTTCAACTCCAGAATAGGATTTAGAGGGTGTTCAACATGTTGAGCATGAGGCTATAAGACAATATCAGGAACATGATGTGGCCCAATCAGGTAAAGAGTACCACTCTGATGTTCTTTTAATTAATGAAATACATGTAACAATAATAATAAAACATATCAATTTAACATTTCTATGCTATTGCAGCAGACCCCCCCTTGCAGTCGCGTCCACGCGGTTGTGAGTACATGACTAGGAATACATTAAGATCATGAGTAGAGCTCGGAACAACTCAAGGGGGGACAGATGATTTGAAAACGATACTCAGCTTCAGGTTTTTTTAGCTGCAAAAAAGTAACAAAAAAAAAAGTGATTGTAATCATATTATGATAGCCATATTTTTGATAATATGTAAAAACTGAAAAAATGAAATATGTTAATGAAAAAATGTTATATGTTAATGAATGAATGTTATATGTTATTAATGGATGAATGTGAATATGTTAATGAATGAATGTTATGATGTTATTAATGCAGGATGAATGAATGAATGAATGTTATATGTTATTAATGGATGAATGAATGATTAATGTTATATGATCGGGTATGGGGAATTGAGAGTGATGTGAGGGGGGGGGGAAGGGCCAAATGAGCTTCCACCTTCACGTGGTTGGCCCTATTAAGTAGAGATTATTAAACTACTCTCAAAACAAAGAGAATCTCAAAAAAGTAAGTAATGCACTTTTCAATATAAGAAATGCATCGTTTGAAGCATCAAACCAATCTACAAAGATGAAAGAAATTGCTAACTTTTCACTATGAACATTGTGTTGTGTGTGGATTTGGTTTCAATGCTCTGTTGATGGAGATGGATTGTATGAAAACCAAGAAAATAGTTATCATTATTGCTACTGCAAACATGCCTCATATCATCAATCCTGCATTGTTAAGGCCTGATCGACTTGACTACTTTTATATATCACCCAGAGTCACCCCGATAAGTATTTTGATCCATCTGTATCATCATCGACAAGAGATCATGTATCGCTAAGATATTCTATAGTTTCCCTGATGTGGTGAGTCTCCCCGATGATTATTCTTTCAATCTCAACTATGTCGCCAAGACTCCTGCAAATGTAATCTTATTGGTGTCACATAGCTGGTCGAGTAGACATTCACAACTTACTCCGATGATATATGTCTTGTCGATATGCTTCCCTCATGCTTCGTCGATGAGACAAGATGTGTATCTTGCCGATGCAACATCATCGCTAAGACAAAAAATCAAATCCTCTCAATATATCTTCTCAGGAAAATTTTGATCGCTGTAATAGTTTTGATCTTTCAATGAATAGGTTTTTTTTTAAAAAGTGCACTTTCTCATCAAATTTATGACGAACCGCAAAAAAATGTTCGACGAATTTGCAATGTATCCGACGAAGTTTCACCGTAATGACTTGCCTATTTTGTCGCTCGTTCGATGAACTTCTATCACTTTTTCAATCTAAATTATGTCGCCAAGACTCCTACCAATGTAATCTTATCGGTGTAATATAGCTACTTAGGTAGACCTTCATAACTTACTCCGATGATATATGTCTTGCCAATATGCTTCCCTCGATGAGACAATATGTGTATCTCACTAATGAAAAGTTATCACTGAGACAAAAAACTAGTCCTCCTGATATATCTTCTCAGGCAATTTTGATTGCTATAATAGTCTTCATCTTTCACCGATATGCCTACATTTCAACGAATAGTTTTTTTAAAAAAAAGTGCAATCTGTCGTCGATATTACGACGAACCTCAAAAAGTGTCCGATGAATTTGCCATGTATCTGACAAAGTTTTTCCATAATGACTTGCCTATTTCGTTGCTCGTTCGACGAACTTCTGTCACTATTTCAATCTAAATTATGTCGCCAAGACTCTTGCCGATGTAATCTTATCAGTGTCATATAGCTGCTAGGGTAGACATTTAGAACTTACTCTGATGATATATGTCTTGTCGATATGCTTCCCTCGGTGAGACAATATGTGTATCTTGCCGATGAAAAGTTATTGCTGAGACAAAAAACTAGTCCTCCCAATATATCTTCTCAGGCAATTTTGATCGTTGTAATAGTCTTCATCTTTCACCGATATGCCTACATTTCAATGAATAGGTTTTTAAAAAAAAAGTGCAATCTCTCGTCGATTTTACGACGAACCTCAAAAAGCCTCCGATGAATTTACAATGTATCCGACAAAGTTTTCTCGTAATGACTTGCCTATTTCGTCGCTTGTTTGATGAACTTCTGTCACTATTTCAATCTAAATTATGTCTCCAAGACTCCTGCTAATGTAATCTTATCGGCATCATATAGCTGCTTGGGTAGACCTTCAGAACTTACTCTAATAATATATGTCTTGCCGATATGCTTCCCTCGTGCTTTGTCGATGAGACAAGATGTGTATCTCGCCGATGAAAAGTTATCACTAAGACAAAAATCTAGTCCTCCCAAAATATCTTCTCATGCAATTTTGATCGCTATAACAATATTGATCTCTCAACGATATTGCCAATACATCGAATTTGTGTTGTAATGGCGACGAACTTACATTGTTAATCCGACGGTTTGGCAAAGGTATGCCTGCCGTCATCCGGGCACTGTTCTTTGCGCAATCGACAAAGTTGGTGTCAAGGTTCTGACGAGCGTGCGCTGTGAGGTAGATGTTTTGTAGCCCGTCAGGATGTAGACGAAATTTGAGCGACGGTGCTGACTTATGTGATTCGTTGGCCGATCGACAATGTATCGTCAAGATTTTGATGAAAGGATGTTGGAAATTGGGGTCAAATCCTGTAGTGTTGGCATGGCTCATCTTGTGTAGGAGGCATGACAAGGGAGGAGTGTTGGAGGGACTCGTCACTTAGGGGAGACAGAAGGATGGATGATTCATGAAGGTCATGGGATTGGATTTTGGTGATACAAGGACTAGGGGAGAAGATTAAATTTGGGTGTCTTCAATGGGTTGCATGATGTTAGGAGTAGGAGATGGGGATTCAGTGGGCTTAATGGGTGTGACAAACTCAATAATTTGGACGGTGTTAGAAATGATAATGGGAGTGATAGGTGTAGGATGGAGAAGGGCCTCATCACTAGGAACCAAACATGATAGAGAGGGAGAGCGTGGTTCCTCAACATCTAGATGTGGACTTGGGGATGTCTCTTATGTCATGAGTCCTTGGACAAAATTTGGAACGAGATCTTTGGGCATTATAGGTTTAGGTGGGGTGATGGGAATGGATGGGGCTAGGAGTAGGGATTGGTGGATGAGGATTAGATGAGGGGATAGGAATGGGTGGGGGAATAGTAGGCGGAGGACTAGGATTTGGGATTGGAGGATTAGGATTAGATGAGTGGATGGGTGGATGAGGATTAGATGTAGAACTAGGAGGAGATGGAGGATTATAATTAGATGAGTGGATGGGACTGGATGGAGGACTAAGAGGAGATGGAGGATTAGGGTTAGGAATTAGAGGATTAGATGAGTGGATGGGTGGATTAGGATTAGGATTAGGATTAGGATTAGAGGAATGAATGGGACTACATGGAGGACTAGGTTGGTTATGATTAGATGGAGGATTGAGATATAATGCAGTGAAAGGGGGAGTGATGTAGGAGGTTGCGGATGTTGTATTAGGTTGGGAAGATTGGGATCGTGAGTAATAGTAGGAAGATTTGGATGATAGATTAGGATGAGAAGATTGGGATGATGGATAATAGTAGGAAGATGTGGATGATGGATTAGGATGGGGATAAGTGGGTGGAATATTCTCATAAGAGGACATGGATGGAGGATTAGGATGGAAAGATGTGGAATTAATGTAAGGATATTGGGATGCGGGATTGTGATAGGAAGGTGTGGATGTTGGATTAGAATAGGAAGATTGAGGTGGTGGACTACCATAGGAAGACATGTATGGTGGGTTGGAATAAAAGGATATGGGTGATGGATTAGGTTAAGAAGGTTGAGATGGTGGATTAGGATAAGAGGAATATTGGGATGGGGGATTGTAATAGAAAGGTGTAGATGTTGGATTAGGATGGGAAGATTGGGCTGTGGGATTAAGGTAGAGGTATTGGGATTGTTGATGATGATAAGGATGCTGGGTAGGATAAAGGTTGAGAGGGAAGACATGATGGATATGTCGATGGTGAGGATGTTGGATATCCCTTGTCAAGGGTAGCATAAGGGCTGTTATTAGATGCAGATGAAGGCATGGTGGGATAGTTCGAAGGAGTAATTGGATTGTGGGAGGCGATTGGAGAAAGATTGCTAGCAATGATAGCATCAAGGAGATCTATATTAAAATATTTGTGATCAACATGAATTTTTTTTATCATCATCAACATATTTAGGATTCCCTTTGACTACTATTATTGGTTGTGCGAGAGGGGGATAAGGATTCATTAGAAGGAAAGAATAGATGGTGGAAGATAAATATGATGGATTGGAAGCTCAAATGGGGATTGGATGAAAGCTCAGATTGGGGAGAAAAAATCAGATGATATGATATAATTGATTCTAAAAAAAAATTAGTGGTTTTGACTAGAGGATGTATGGTGTTGACAATCATATTTTTGCCAGATTTGGCAATTTTCAAAAACTGTCAAATTTTGCCATTTTAGGAAACTTCATAGGCATACATTCGAGAGTCCAATTTTTTCCCAAAAAATACCCAAAAATAAGGTAAGATGAATTTTCAACTAACATCCAAAATTTGAGACATGCATTCCGAGTTATTAACGAAAACAATTTTTTAAAAATTCAAAAAAAATGCTAAATTGCGATTTTAAGGGTCAAGATGAAAGTTTGAGGCTTCGAAAATGTGTTGGAACAGGGTCCAATAAACTCAACGCTAGTTATCAATTGGGAATCTACATGCCACCTCATAACGCAACCACCCATAAAATTTCAGCCCAATTGAGCACCCGAGTCAAAAGTTATGGCCTCTAGAAGTTTCCGCATAAAAATGAAAACCCTCAAAATGAAGTCTAGATGATTGGGATGAATGATTTGATGATAGATATGGACTCTAATGATGTTATAAGAAACACTTATGTGGTTTGGTCGATGAAATGATGACTTTCAAAAAATGTTGATGGATGCTGAAAACAAAGAAATGACCACTCCGTACAGGCAAACATATATTTAGAATGGATGGACGGATGGTTGGGATAGGTAAAAGGGTACCCTGGAAAAGGGAACAACACTTGAAATAGGAAAAATGGTTACCGTAATGGGTGAACGGCTTCCCAAAATGGGTGAACAACTAGCAAACACAGGTCAAAAAAGGTTGTTTGAGGGGCAAGGTTGCCCCTTTAGGGCAAGGTCGCCCCTTTGTGCTAGGTGTGGCCACCCCTTTTGGTCAGGGCCACCCAAACTTAGATCAAGGCCATCCAAACAGTAGGCAAGGTCACCCCTTCTAGGCAAGGCCACCCAAACAGGTCAAGGTTTCAACTTAGAGTGAAAAATGGTTAAACGATATCGATAAACAAACTTCCAGAACATGTAATTATATTTACAAAATGAGAAAAAGACCACTCAAAATGGGTGAACGGATGTAGGAGGCTGTCAAACAACACTCAAAACGGGAAAATGAGTTCCCGAAATTAGTGAACAACTTTCCTGAATAGGTGAACAACTGGGTGAAAAGGGGAATGGTGTTCAAAATAGGCAAATGGATATTTGAAGCGGATGGACGAATGGTCAAAATAGGTAAACAAGTACCCCAAAATAGGGAACAACACTCAGAATCGAGAAATAGGTTCCCAAA